>PISX010025739.1:0-25639 GCA_004024625.1 Mellivora capensis | reverse complement strand
GGGAGGTTGGGGGAGCCAGGTGGTGGATATTATGGAGGGCACGCATTGCATGGAGCACTGAGTGTGGTGTAAAGCTATGAATTCTGTTATGCTGAAAAGAAATTAAAAAAAACCTATCAATAAGCAAAATTTAAAAAATATAAACACCCAACAATGGGTGAATACTTACATGAGTGATGAGATGAATATCCAAGATTGAATTTTTTTTTTGGCAGTGACAAAATTGTATTTTTCCACACTTTTAAGTGACATTAAATATGCTCATGCAACAATTGTTAGGTGAAAATGTGGGACACAAATTTTACACAAAATAACTATCCCACCCAGGTAAGGGGTCACAGCTATCTATAACATGCACAGAAGAAAACACCCACCAAATCATAAAGAAATCTCAACAGTGATTACATTATGGACACACTGTACATGCTTTGTCTTGTTCCATTTAAAAAAATTTACTTGAATTCAATTAATTAACAGATAGTGTACTACTAGTTTTAGAGGTTTTGCTCGTTATGCATCACCCCCCCCGCAACGGTCTACTGTATGTATTCATGACATGCACGGTCAGAAAAAGGTTGGGGGAGCCAGGTGGTGGGTATTGGGGAGGGCATGTATTGCATGGAGCACTGGGTGTGGTGCAAAAACTATGAATACTGTTATGCTGAGAAGAAATAAAAAAGAAAAAGAAAAATCAGGCAAAATTATAGTGAATCTCAAAGAAGTAGTAAGGTATATTCCGAGGGTATTTGAAAACTAAGTATTCTTGAAACGCAGCTTTTGTCCTGACCTGTCTGTGGGGGTCAGGGAATTACGGAGCTGGGCTGTGGACAGCAGGCACAATGTATGGAACCTAATCCTGTGGAACAGGTTCCACATCCCACTCAGGTGTCACCTCCTGGGGTGTGGTCAGTCTTTCTCTCTGGCATCTCTCTGCAGAATTTGGGTCACATCATTGTCCTTTGAAGGTCTCTCCTCTTTTCCTTTCCAGGACCTGGCATTTCCCCTCTGCTCCTTCTGTGAGCTTATTTTTCTCCATATTTCTCTACTGCTTCCTCTTCTTGCAAACTATGAAGACATCCTAAGTTTAATTTTATTTCTCAGGATTTATTTCTATATTTTGTCCTCTCCTGACAGTGGAAGGAACATGAGCTTCACAGTCAACTTAACTAGTTACATGTCATGGGATCTTAGGAATGTTACTTAGCCTCTTTGGGACTGTGTGGTGCTATCTGTAAAATGGGCATATAGATTGTGGTTGGTTGGTTTGTTGTTTTTAAAGTGGACTTACGCCCAACATGGGGCTTGATCCTGAGATCAAGAGTTGCCTGCTCTGCTGACTGAGCCAGCCAGGCACTCTGGACTCGTGGTTTGTTGGGAACTTGTCTCTGCTACCTCTGTACACAGTTCTTTTTTTTTTTTTTAATTTCTTTTCAGCGTAACAGAATTCATTGTTTATGCACCACACCCTGGGCTCCATGCAATACGTGCCCTCTGTAATACCCACCTCCTGGCTCCCCCAACCTCCCACCCCCCGCCCCTTCAAAACCCTTAGATTGTTTTTCAGAGTCTATAGTCTCTCATGGTTCATCTCCCCCTCCAATTTCCCTCAACTCCCTTCTCCTCTCCATCTCCCCATGTCCTCCGTGTTATTTGTTATGCTCCGCAAATAAGTGAAACCATATGATAATTGACTCTCTCTGCTTGACTTATTTCGCTCAGCATAATCTCTTCCAGTCTCGTCCATGTTGCTACAAAAGTTGGGTATTCATCCTTTCTGATGGAGGCATAATACTCCATAGTATATATGGACCAGATCTTCCTTATCCATTCGTCCGTGGAAGGGCATCTTGGTTCTTTCCACAGTTTGGTGACCATGGCCATTGCTGCTATAAACATTAGGGTACAGATGGCCCTTCTTTTCACTACATCTGTATCTTTGGGGTAAATACCCAGTATGCACACAGTTCTTCAACTTCAGTCATCCCCTGTATCAGATGACCATCCGACCTCTTTTGCCTGTCCTGACCTCTTTTTCTAGGCCTTCATCTAAACCTCCAAAAGCCCCCTAATGTTGCTGTTTTGAACACCCGCAATTAGACATGTCTAAAGGAACTAAGTCTTTTTCTCTGAAAGACATTCTTTCCTCCTGACACTCCTATCAAAAGTTTGGAAGCTTCTCTCTCTTGCCGCCTCCCCTGCCCCAGTACTCAGAGCCAAGTGGCGTCTTCCTTGGTGTGAGTCTAGAAGGGGTCTTCATCACCTCACGGATTTGCTACCCTAGGCTAGCCCCAGATCTCCTCCTTGTCTCCCATTCTCGAACCAATTAACGTTTTAAAACGTGACTTTTCTTACTTAAAAATTTGCAATGCTTTCTCTAGTAGGAAGTCTGGTCTCCTTAACCTGGTTTTACAGACTTTGTATCACCCAGCCTATCCTTACAGGTTACTCACTTGATTCAGTCCCCTATTCTCTTCTCTAGTCAAGCTGGCCTACTCACTGACCCTAAGTCCTTGCTTATTCCTGTCTCAAATGCTTTGTTCTAGCCATTACCTCTTTCTAGAATACCATCTTTCCCCATCTTCCTAACAGTACTTATTTTTCAAATGGGCTCCAAAGCCACAAGCCTTCCTGGACTGTTCTAACCCACAATAGACTCTCCCCCTTTGAATTCCTGTTTGTAAAACTCCATCATATGTTGACTTGGGCGATTGAATTTTCCTGAGCCAGCTTTGATAGTTACTAGATTGCACGCTTCTCAAGGGGTGATGAAATGATGTTAAATTATCAGAAGGAAAAAAAAGGTAAGAAAAGGAAGGAAGGAGAGAATGGGAATTCAGGTGGGGTCTGGGGAGAATGGTGAACATTGCTTACAGTACTCACTTGAACATGGGATTTCTGCATTGTGCTTCCTCTAAAACAACAAGTAGTACTGATCCACCTTTCACACTAATGTCCATGGTCTCATTGAAGAGCAGACCCACCCCCCTCAGCTGGTTATTTATGGTATATATGATGGTGATGTTGGATGCTGTGGTGGGAACAAGGCTGGGTTGAGTGGGGAGAGTTGGTTGCACTTCAACACCTGTGAAGAGCGAAGAGGTGACATTTGTTAATGATTACAGGCTTTGTATTATAGGTGCAAAAATCTCTGTTATTGGCAACTTATCCCAAAGAAATATTTCAAGAAATGGCAAAGATTTTGTGTCCTTTTTGGGTGGTTCTGAGGAACTCGTGTGATCTATGAAGCTCTCATTTCCAATCTAGAGAATTGCTCATAGTTGAAGAGCTGATGGCTCATTTTAACTGTTTCTTTTCTTTTTTTAAAATATCTTTTTTATTTTTTTTATAAACATATAATGTATTATTAGCCCCAGGGGTACAGGTCTGTGAATTTCCAGGTTTACACAATTCATTCACAGCACTCACCATAGCACATACCCTCCCCAATGTCCATAACCCCACCACCCTCTCCCTACCCCCCCAGCCCCCCCTCAGTTTGTTTTGTGACATTAAGAGCCTCTTATGGTTTGTCTCCCTCCTGATCCCATCTTGTTTCATTTATTCTTTTCCTACCCCCAAGCCCCCCACGTTGCATCTCTACTTCCTCATATCAGGGAGATCATATGATAGTTGTCTTTCTCCGATTGACTTATTTCGCTAAGCATAATACCCTCTAGTTCCATCCACGTCGTCGCAAATGGCAAGATTTCATTTCTTTTGATGGCTGCATAATATTTCATTGTATATATATATATGTATATATATACACGTGTATATATATATATACACGTGTATATATATACATATATATATATACCACCTCTTCTTTATCCATCCATCTGTTGATGGACATCTAGGTTCTTTCCATAGTTTGGCTATTGTAGACATTGCTGCTATAAACATTCGGGTGCACGTGCCCCTTCCGATTACTGCATTTGTATCTTTGGGGTAAATACCCAGTAGTGCAAGTGCTGGGTTGTAGGGTAGCTCTATTTTCAACTTTTTGAGGAACCTCCGTGCTGTTTTCCAGACTGGTTGCACCAGCTTGCATTCCCACCAACAGTGTAGGAGGGTTCCCCTTTCTCTGCATCCTCGTCAGCATCTGTCATTTCCTGACTTGTTAATTTTAGCCATTCTGACTGGTGTGAGGTGGTATCTCACTGTGGTTTTGATGTGTATTTCCCTGATGCCGAGTGAAGTGGAGACGGCTCATTTATTGTGAACATTAGTTTTGTTAAAATAATTTATAACCAGGGGCGCCTGGGTGGCTCAGTGGGTTAAAGCCTCTGCCTTCGGCTCAGGTCATGATCCCAGGGTCCTGGGATGGAGCCACGCATTGGGCTCTTTGCTCAGCGGGGAGCCTGCTCCCCGCCCCCCACCGCCTCCTGCCTCTCTGCCTTTTTGTGATCTCTCTCTCTCTGTCAAGTAAATAAATAAAATCTTAAAAAAAATTTATAACCAGAAGGGAGGATGGTTAGCCCTAAGTCCTGTGTTTTACATGGTTGAGTTCTGTGGATTTGTGGGATTTTTGGTAACACTGTGAATCTGGAAGCAAAGGTAGTAAGTTTCAGACCATTTAACAAAACACCTGGACAACTATAGTATAGAGTCCTTGGAAAGACTCCATGGCCACCTTGTCCAGGTTGGGAAATCACTGGGAAGCAGCCTGAGGAGTTCGGTGAATGTAGCTGTGTTTGGTGTGATTAGGATTGGGTTCCTTGATTACAGTTTCTATAGACTCTGTACTGAGATAGGCAGGGAATTTAGTAATCTCTGCTTATCTCAGCAAATCCGTGCAACATAAGACATCAGCACTTTATACTAGTATTTGTCTAGAAGGAGGAGTTGGAGGTATCTTTGCCAAGACTCATTATTGCTGGAGGGATAAAATTTTATGCAGGACTCTTCGTGCATATTTCTCCAAAGTTTGAATTTTTAAGTAGCCCTGTATTATATTTTAATTGGCTAAAATAGAGATATTTAAAATAAAAAGATAATATGCCAGGTTTCCATCCCATTCCTTTGGTGTGCCAGGAGCACCAAGTCTTTGTATTTAGATCTCCAAGACTGGGCTTAAAAGCCAACTCTTTTTTTCATAAGTGTCTCAGACCAGCTCAATGATTGGTCACACTTTCTTTGCTATGCACTACATGTGGCTTCTATTTCTACTTAATACTTACTTCATTCTTCCAAATGTTGTAGTTTTTGTCTACATATCTGTATCCTGACCTTGTAAAGAGCAGGTATCATAAGATAGTGCATAATGTTTGGTGCATTTGTCAAACGAATGAAGGAAGTTATATATCATCTGATTGTTAGGACCATGGACCTCCCCTCTTCACCAGCATCTCACAAAATGTTACGCATATAGTAGGTGCTCACTTAATGTGTACTGAGTGAAGTAGACATGGGGGCTGAATTCTGAGGACAGGCTGCCATGGCTGTGTGTTAGCACATAACACTTGGGGATTGGATATCAGATGTGGCTCTGCCTACGTAATAAGCCTGTGTGCCACTTAAAATTGATCCACATAAGGAGTCACTACTTTATGACAAAAGGAAAGGCAGATGTTAAGAGTTCTTACCAGGGCTGCAGGACACATGGGGCACATCCAGGTATGTCTTGCCTTTCAGGGAAGGGAGGATTTGGGCAATGGACATGGGATTGTGGAATTTCCCCTGCTCAATCTCCTGAAGTATTGTGTCCATGGTCTTCTGGCAGTTCCACTCCTTGTTAGGTTGCTTAGGTGTCACAGAGAGAGCCTGGGGGCAGGAGAGAGAGGGAATGAGAGATTGATTAGGCATAGCTGAGAGTTGGCCTCTATAAGCTTTACAAGAGATATACTTGATCACTAATCTTGGGGGATCACTCAGAGTCCAAAACTGAGCTGCCCAAGGTTTGGAACATTGTCTGTCTCGTTCCCTGCTGTGTTCCCCCCAGTTAGCTCAGGGTCTGTCACATAGCAGTCACACAACAAATATCAGTGCACCAGTTAGATTTGGGGAACACTACTGGGGCTGCTGTATTTATAGCATGTGTGTATAAAACAGTTCTTGAATGTAGAATGAAGGTGAGTCCCGGGGAAAGCAAACTCCAGGAGCAGTGTTAGTCTGGGAAATCTGGTCATCCAAACATAGCAGTGCTCTTTGTTTTGTGTTGTCCTGCACAGCAGGGTGGACTCCATGGGTGGACTCCTCCCATACTTTGTGATCATGTCAGGACAGTCAGCCAGAGGTTCCACAAGCCTAGCCACAGGGGTGGACTCATGGCCTGGGCTGGGGTAATCCTAGAGTGCCATCCTTTTGCTAACAGTGATTAGTGGGCACCCCACTAGCCAGCATCCTTCCCTGACATACAGACATTCAGAGAGAGAAGCATGTCTTTTCCTCCTGCTGGGGTAATCAGCTGGGACCATGTAAGTAATCACTGGGCTGTGACCATCTTCCTCAGCCACTTTGAAGAAACCATGCCATAGGAGAAGTGAGGAAAACCAGGGCTGAGTGACGAAAAAAGAGTGGTGCCTAAAAGCACAGTCTGAGCCCTTTATTCTGCTTAATCCTGAAACCATTTAATCTAGTCCTGGACCTTCTAGTTTATAACATGAAATAGTAAATCCCCATTTTTTTTCTTAAGCAAAAATTATTTGGGTTTCTGTTATCTGCAAAGTGGTTCTTGATTAATGCTCCAAGCAAATCATTCTACTTTGCTGAGATTTGTATCACATGAGTAAAATAGAAATCACAATTTCTTCCTACCTTTGTGGGTTCATTTGAGGTTCAGATGTGGGACAATAAGCAAAAGCATTTTGTTAATGTGTGATATGTAAGCTATTATCACCACCTCCCTCCCTTTAGGGTTGTGCTGACCATGACCCTCAGAGTAAGTCAGTGGTTTGAGATTGCTGGTGACTGATTCACCTGAAGCTTGGAATAGGAAGTGAGAGAAGAGAGTCATATCAGAAATGGCTCTGTGAGCCAAAGGCAGTTGATGAGCGACTAGACAGTTTTTGACATGACCATTACTATTAGACTTCTTGGCTCTGCCAGAGGTCGCTTTATGGGGCAGTGTGGCTTAAGGGGAATCAGGTAGGTACTCCTCAGCAGCCAGATCTTGTTCATTTGCCATATTCACCTCTCAGATCCCAAAAGCAAGATGGATCCCCTTGGGATAAAACATTACCAATGCCAACACTCTAGAGAGGAATAACACATTACCTATGAGAAGTCATTAATAGCTTTGCATAAAGATGTTTATCAGATCCTTTTTTCCAAGTTAAATCCCCAAGTGAAGAGGAGCTTTGAAGGCTTTGGATTCTTGATAGAAAGCAGAGAAGAAATTCTGCAACAGAGGAAGTGCCTCCTGAGTGCCTAGGGAAGCCATGTGGGTGGCCCAGGCCTCTTGAAGGACACTAGCATCCCAGAAGAAGATGAATGAAGGCTGGAGAGGAAGCTTAATATCACCACTCTTCCACGGGCAGAAACCATGACCAGTTACTGGCATCACATTGTGCTTGTGATGTTTTAAAAAAAGACCTTTGCAACCTTGTTTTTATGGAGAAAGTGAAATTCAGAGAAATTCAGTATTTGCCCACAGTGGTGGGAGATCTGGGATTCAAACTCAAGTTGTGACATCTTGAGAGCCCTTTGCTTTTCCACAGAAGAACATTTTAAATTAGAAAGAAAGTCGTGTATTAGATATCTGGTGATTTCAGACTTCAGGCTGCTTGGGTAAACTCTCGTTATGTGCCATAACTTGAGTAAGGAGAGGTTATGTATCCTAACTGATTAGAAATACATATGACCTATGATATCGGATAAGGATGAGGCCTTGCCTTTTCATAAATAAAGCGTTAATTCTTAGGTACAGCTTATCAGAGTGTACCCTGTGGGTGAGAAAATCCCAAACGGAATTCATAAACCTAACTAGCAAAAGCAAACATTTCTCTGTCTGGCACTAAAGGGAAGCAAGTTTATTTTAAGTGAGTCATAGATAAAACCCATCTTATATCCCATCCAGACCACCTCTGATATTCCACAAGGCTTTCTAGCCCTGAGTCCCGGGATTGTTTTTGGATGATTCAGCCATGGTAACAGTCTTTTTTTCCATGGCAAAACTTCATTCACCTTGACATGCCATAGAAGCTGACGTTGTCCTCAGTTGCTCCAATACATTGCATATTGGAGTGGGGATATTGTATTTACTTTTATGTTTAACATAAACTAATTTCTAGTCTGTTTATGTCCTTTGTTAATTTCTAATGTGTGGAACATCAGGGCCAGTCTCTGCTCCTCTCCCCCAAAGGATTTCTTTCTACCACTAGTCCAGAGGTATATTAGGTTTAGGGCTGGCATTGTAATTCCAGGGTTCTCTGTTTCCTGGGCTTTCTGAGTTGAGAAGGTCATAGTACAGTTTTTCTATGAATCACATAAGGCATTTTACGACTTTGGAGCATGAACTTCTGAGTTTGAACTAGACGATTTGGCCACAGATGACCCTTTAATTTCTGATTCTAGTTGGTTACCTCTCCCCACTATCATTAGTATGTCTTCCATGGGAAGATGCTGCCCTAGTCAACCCTAATCAATGGGGTGAGGGTTGCATTTGGAGATATATCAAGCAGCATCTTATGGAGTCCAAGCCTGGGTTCTATACTAGGGAAACATAGGATTGAGTATGGACAGAATACCAGACACACCTGATTCTCCCATTTAGAACACTGTGTGAAGTTGCAATGAGATCGAGATTATAAGAGCTCGACAAGTCAGCTTTAGGTGTTTTCACTGCTGTGTTCAGGTTGTTTCAATCTGTGTTCAGGTTGAACATAAGCCCACATTTTCCAGATCAAGATAAAGGGCTGAAAAAAAGAACACTTGACTTGCAAGATGGAATTAGAAAATTTCATTTCTTTGAGGGCCTATTTTAATATCTTATTTTTTATACATCAAATTTTCATCAATCTATGATTATTATGAACACATTGATCATTATCAGTAATTACCTGATATGTTTCTGGGATTTATTTTTTTTTCCAAGAAAGAGAAGGACTTCTTATAATTTTATTTTCACCCTTTACCTATGAGGTAGGGAGGAATTAACACCCGTGTTTTACCAGTAGAGAAGCTGAGACAAACACCACAAGGAATCTACCTCAAGTCATACTAGCTTGTCTTCCCCAAAGATATAATTATAAGAAGCCTGGTGTCTTGATCCTACAATCCAGTCTTATCATACTGGCATGGGCTCAACAAAGAAGCATAGGTGACGTGTTTACCTGCATGGCAAGGCCAGTACTGTAGATGTCTCCAATGATGCCATTGTCTTTGATCCTCATGCTGACATTCTTCACGACTTCCTGTAGTACCTCACTGAACAGAATTTTGTAACCTTCATCTGAACCTCCTGGGATCTTGTTGTACATACAAGTCAGAGCCAAGGTCGCCATAGCTCCTGTGTCTGTGAATCATGGTTGGAGGGAGGTGGGTGAGACAACCATCACCCAACAACAGGAACAGCTAACATTTGCTGTGTGCTTATTGTGTTCCAACTACATTACCTCCTTTATTCTTCAGGACAACCTGTGAGATAGGACCTATAATGAACTCCACTTAAGGGATAAGGAAATGGAGGCTCATAGAGGCCAAGTAATGGCCCAAGGTCACACAGCTGGTAAGTAGCAGTGCCAGGACCTGAACCCAGATCTAAGGCTCATGTTTTTAATTCATGTAGACTGGTGCTTCATTCAGTATCATTTTTCTTGTCCCAGTGTTTATCTTTTAAACATTTCACTGGTTCTGGAAGGCCCAGCCATCACCATCTCTCAGTGAAACCTTCTTTGGTCTGCCCAGTGCCACAGGTACGGTCTCTTTTCTGAACTTTTTAAAAAGTAGGCTCCATGCCCAGCATGGAGCCCAATGTGGGGCTTAAACTCCTGACCCTGAGATCAAGACCCAAGCTGAGATCAAGAGTTGGACACTTAACTGAGCCACCCAGGTACCCCTCTTTCCTGAGCTTTTTTATCATGTGTTGTTCAGACCTGTTTTGCCATCTTAGCACTCTCTGCTCTGTTTTATCATTACTGTGCTCCGTGAGCAACTGGATGGTGGGAACTTTGCACCCCCCAGGGCACCTGGCACTGGAGCATTTTCATTATTTGCATGGGAAAGTGTATGTGGATTGAATGAGCAAGCTATGGCAGGACAAGAGAGAACAAGTGAAAGACTTGCCAGATGACTTCTTTCTCTGATCTTCTCCCTCCTGTAATCACCACCTGAATTGTATAACCTCATTAAGGATGACAGTGTTGTTGAAACCATTGGTGGCCAAGAAGTCAAATCTCTTGAACTGACAGACTCCCTAGCAATGCATGAGGTCCTAGATGGAAAACGGAGACCTGTCTGTTCTTGAGCCACAGGGAGGGCACCAGAGTACTTGATTATGATCTGAAAGAGACTGAAATGGGAGAGTTTGCCTGAAACGAGAGAAGTTGCAGGGGCAGGGTGCCTAACGGGGTGAAAGCCTGAGATACGCTATTGCTTGAGTGTCCAAAGGAGGAAAGGTGACCGTGAATGAAGGGCATGTGATAGTGTCCACAGAGAGGGTATTATTCAGAGCAGGTGTCGTGATCTGCAGAAGGGTGGGCAGAAAAGGATGTGGTGCTGTAGGGGAAAAAGCTTCTCTTGACAAGCAACCGTAAGGTTACAGAATGAAGAAGTAACATGGTTCCAGTGTATCCTTGAAGGGGAGGAGCATCATGGGTTTAGGGTTCAGAGATTATCTGTTTACTAGAAAGAGAATGTCAGGATATCATAAGGAGAAACATCGAGAGGAACAGAGAGTGGAATCATCAGTAGTGATAAAAGAGAGGGTTCAGGGGTGCCTGGGTGGCTCAGTCATTTAAGTGTCTGACTTGGTTTCGGCTCAGGTCATGATCTCAGGGTCGTGAGATGGAGCCCTATGTCTGGCTCTGTGGTCAGGGTGAAGTCAGCTCGAGGTTCTCTCTCTCCCTTGCCTTCTGCCCCTCTCCCTGCTCTTCCTCTCTCTAAAATAAAGAAATGAATCTATCTATCTATCTATCTATCTATCTGTCTATATAAAGATTTTATTTATTTATTTGACAGATAAATGAATCTTTAAAAAAAAGGTTTCAGGGTAAGACTTGAGTCTAGACATTGATTTAATCATTTAAGAATTTGTCTGGGAATAACTGCTGACTGTGTAACTTATTTATTGTTCCTGGTAGAGATTCTGTCATTGTCAGACATTTCAAGTATTGCCCTGGTTTCTTTGTTTTACTGTCTCCCTTTCACTTATTCCTTAATTCACATGTCCAGCAAATGTTTGTTAAGTACCTTCCATCTGCAGACATTTTCATGACCCTTGGCTCCTCAGCCATGGAATGCTCCCCCCCGACTTTCCCCTCCTGCCCCCCTCCCCCACTGAGTGTCCTTGATATTCCCAGCTCAGGGCAGTGTTTGGAAGTGGCAACCAACTCACCCGTATTGAAGGGAGAGGAACCAAACCTCAGGATCTTGGCAAAGCGGGCTGCTATGGGTAAGGCGCTTGTTGGGTTCTCCTGGCACAATGCCAGGACTGCCAGACTGGGCCCATAAAAGGTTGAAGCTGGAGCACTGGGACCTGGGAAGGGGACGGAGGGTCTCTGTAAGATTAACATTCACCATAATGAGGACATCTGTGAAAAAGGTAAAAGTCAAACCTTTAAAGTAGAAATTTCTAGAAACCTGTCCAAAAAAGAAAGACTCCATATTGGCAAAATCTAACTTTAACATTTCTCAGAATAAGAATGTCACCCAACAGGATAAGAGAATAAAAAGGATGACTGTTTTCAGGTGATGGCATAAGTCTGTTTCCCAGGATAGTGATCTTCTCTAGTATATTTGGAATCAAAGTGAATATCTCACTGTGTGGTTATCCAAAGAATCCTGAGTGGAGATAACTTGTATCCCCTCCTTCATTTTCCACTCACCCATCTTTTTAAAAAAATATTTAATTAATTTATTTGCTAGAGATCACAAGTAGGCAGAGAGGCAGGCAGAGAGAGAGAGAGAGAGAGAGGGAAGCAGATTCCCTGCTGAACAGAGAGCCCGATGTGGGGCTTCATCCCAGGACCCTGGGATCATGACCTGAGCTGAAGGCAGAGGCTTTAACCCACTAAGCCACCTGGGTGCCCCTCACCCATCTTTTTTGTTCTAGGTTTAATACTCTCAGGAAGGACCATTTGCTTCACCCTCCCCTCCCTTCTGCTGAAGTCTTACTTGAGGGTGGCCAGCTTTCCATTTGTCTCTGTAGAACTGACACTTTATTCCCAGGATCTCGGCAGGAGGAGTTGAGGGCCATGATGGTAAGGGCGAGTTGACCAATGGTCAGGTCTGTGGAAGAGAGAACAAAACAGTCACAAAGGTATTCTCAGGGGAGAGGGTGCCAGGAGTCAGGGCTGAGTTCTCTGATCTAATCTCCAGATCATTTTGATTTCTTAATAATACGATTAGATAATTTTTTAAAAAGTTTTTTTTTTTAATTTTTAAAGTAATCGTTATACCCAGCCTGGGACTCAAACTCACAACCTAGAAATCAAGAGCCACATGTTCCCACCATGGAGCCAGCCAGGTACCTCTAGATAGTTTTTTGATCTTGTTTTTCTTAAGGAAGGAAGTATGGAAAAATGTTCAAGGAGGGTTTAATCTGATGACTACTGTGTGACTTGACAACTTCATCAGGAATCCCTGGTATCTATTTAGAAAAGCAGCATGGGCACCCATACAAATTTGTACCTGAAAATAATTTTAACTTTACTATCTAACTTGATCCTCAAGGCAACTCCTGTGAAGTAGGCAGAACAGAGATTTGATTATTATTATCATTGTTATTATTATGTTAGAGTCCTTGTTATTAGAATCATCTGCATTTTGCAAATGAAGACGTGAGGTTGGTCTGGATCTGTGAACTGTTCAAGGTTTCAGAGTTAATAAATGGTGGAGCCAGAGCTGCAAGCCCCCTCTTTTTAATGTCTGGTCTAGAGCTTATTCTGCTTTTCCTGTATAACTTTACAGATGCTCTGACTTCACAAACCTTTCTTTCCAGGTATATAGGGAAAGGTGTTTGGGTGATTCAGGGACAATCACAGGTGGCACTGATGTGTATGGGGATGTGAAGTTGGGATCTGGGGCTGGAGAATCAGGGAGCATGTGGAGAGGCTCTGATTTCTCACCCGTGCTGTTACTGGCCATGAGCTTGTCACTTAGGAGCTTCTGGGCCTCCATGTTGTAGGCTCCCGCCAGGTTCATGGCAATCAGGATGCTGGGATTGGGGTAGGCTGAGCTGGTCACAGAGTTCTCCATGAGCACTTGTATGCCATGAACCAAGGGCTGCTGTGCCGAGGGAACAGCTGAGAAGAGAAAAGCCATTTACTAAACCCCTAATCCATTCTCTCTCATCTCAGAAACATGTTTCCCATGTGTCACTCTATTAGAAGACAGGATTAGTTGGCATTAACATTTTCAGGGACACCCTCTAGTGTCCCTAACAGAGATGGAGAGGCACCTGGGTGGTTGAGTCATTAAGCATCTGCCTTTGGCTCAGGTCATGGTCCTGGGGTCCTGGGATCAAGCCCCACATCTGGCTCCCTGCTTAGTGGGAAGCCTGCTTCTTTCTCCCTCTCCCACTCCCCCTGCTTGTATTCCCTCTCTTGATGTCTCTCTCTCTGTGTCAAATAAATAAATAAATTCTTTAAAAAAATAAAGAGAGATGGGGAAAACATTGACATTTTCTTTTGAGGCCAGTTAGATCAGTTAGATGTTGGATCTCCTCAAACAACCCTATGTTTAACAAAGTGACTTCTCACTTAGGAAGTTCAAGCAATATGGCTCATGGCCATTTCATATTATTTTTAGAAGATTCCTAGAAATCACTGATTTCCTTGTATTTTTTCCTCACTCTTTTATTTTAAAGTTAACTTTTTTCGGGGGGGGGTGTGCCTGGGTGGTATAGTTGATTAAGTGTCTAACTCTTGTTTTTTGGCTCAGGTCCTGACCATAGGGTCCTGGGATGGAGCCCCATGTCCAGCTCTGTGCTCAGCATGGATTTGGGATTCTCTCTGGGATTCTCTCGCTCCCTCTCAATCTGTCCCACCCCACCTCACTCTCTCTTTCTCTCAAATAAATAAATCCTAAAAAAAAATAAAGTTCTTTTTTTAAAAGGATTTTATTATTTATTTATTTGAGAGAGAGAGAGAGAGAGACTGAGAAAGAGAGTGAGAGTGACCTGTGGGCCAGCAGGGAGAGGAGCAGAGGGAAAGGGACAAGCCAACTCCTTCCTGAGAGCAGCACTCAATGCTGGGCTCAAACCCACCATCCTGAGATCGTGACCTGAGCTGAAAGCAGGAGTTAGATGCTCAACTGACTGAGCTACCCAGGTGACCTCCCTTTTTAAAAGATGTTGTTTTTTTTTTAAATCTCTACACTCTGCATGGGGCTCGAACTCACAACCCTGAGATCAAGAGTTGCATGCTCCTCAACTAAGCCAGTCAGGCACCCCCTTTTCTTCTCAGTCTTACATGGAAAATATGGACACATGGGATACGAGCTGTCCTCAATGAGTTCCAAACATCCCCCAGCAGTGGCACTTGGTCAGAGTTGCTCTGAGCGTCTCTCTTTGTGCCGCCAGCCATTGTTCCTGCACCACTATTTCAACCTCTTCTAAGGTAAAAGGCCTAGACTTGCCTCTCCAAGCACTTACGGGGTTCAGTCAGGAAAGATGCAGCACACACTCACCCTGACTCACCCACTTGGAACTCCTACAGTGATTGCCGTTTTTAATCACTTGCTCCTCAGCAGACCTCCATGTATGGTTTCCCCCTGTGCTGGGGGGAACTGCTCCCCTGACCTCTCTGGAAAAACCACCATACTCACAGCATGAGCTTCGGATCCAGGTACTGGTCCCAGCTGCAGCCCAGAGAAGGTTCAGGAGGGGGAGGGTGAACCAGGTCATCCCACTCTCTCTTGTTTAGTCTACGGCTCCCGCGTACAGATCCCTGTGTTTGAAAGCAGGGGAAACTTTCTCTTATATGTGCTTCTTTTTGTCAAACAGTCTGGCGTCCTCCCCGTTCTGGCCACTCCTAACCGCTTAAGCTGACCCCTCCTTCCCTGATAGAACTAATTTCCATATGGTTATCTAAGTTCCCACCTGTCCACCCTCCCAGGTGTGTGGAGGTGACTTCTAGGTGGCTCAGTCGTAGGAGACACTTGGGGCTGAGTGTGCAGTGATGGCCATGACAGAGTGTCCTTCCCCACAATCCTGGGTCATCACATCAGGAGTGTGGCTGGTGTGCGAGTGAGCGTAAACAGGCCTTCCTCCTGGGCCTTTACACACCTGCCCAGACAACCTCCTGGCTGTTGGTCAGCAGCCACTTCACCGAAGGTTAGGCAGTTCTTAATGCACCGCCTTGCTTTTGGTTCGAGGCACTTGCTTTGTGAAGTTGGCCTTTATGCAGCTAATAAGTTGCTGTGACCTGAGTCCCAGCCTAGGCCCTTTAAGGTTGTTTGACTTCAGGTGAGCAATGGACCCAAGCTTCCCAGAAACTGTATGTTTGTTTTTTAAGTAGGCTCCATGCCCAGTGTGGAACCCAAGGCAGGGCTCCAGCTCATGACCCTGAAATCATGACCTGAGCTCACATCAAGAGCAGATGCTTAGTGGACCTGAACCACCCAGGGGCCCTGCCCAGAGATTGTTTCATTTGACTTCTCTTTCTTTATCTGGGAACAAAGCAATTTCAAACACCTAGGGCTTTCAGATACTATCTTTTAAAGTAAGTAATTAGAAAATGTGGATCAATGGACTATATTAAATGTTAAATGCAGCTATATTAAAGAAAGTATACCTTCCTATAACATATAACTAGAAATAGTATTTGTAATTATGAAGGGAGGGGCTAATTTTTTTGTAACTACTGGAATTTAAGCAGCTTCATTTGGCAGGGCCGTTCTTTAGTGACTCCGATCTTAGAATAAAATTCAATGTCATTTTTAATGACAAGACCCTGTCAGTTCTGGCTCCTGGATGCCTTTTGGACCTCCCCTCTGACTGCCTTCTCCCTTGCTTCCTCTGCTCCAGCGGCACTGAGGTTCTTGTTCCCTGAACCCATCACCTGCATTTGGATTTGCTGTCTACACTGCCCGGGACACTCCTCCTCAAATATTCTCATTGTGGCTCCCGCACATCCTTCATGTCTTTGCTCAAGGGTCAGTTCTCAAAGAGGTCTTCCCAGACCATCTCTCTTATGTAGAAGACAGTGTCACCCCCATGGACACCCACTGTGCCCCTTTCCTGTTATAACTCCTCACCCTCTGTCACACTGTGTGGTTTTTTTACTGTCTGTCTCCCTCTCCACTGGAATGTCCACTCCAAGGGGTAGGGGTCCTTGTTTCTTGTTCACTGTTCTATCTCCAGCCCTTGAGCTACTGTACCGCCTATTTCACAGTAGGAACAGAATAAATAATTTTTGGATGAGCAAATTAATGAACAAATATAGGACAGTTTTTTCTTTCTCAGGGGAGTGTTGGTGGTTTTGTGAGATGAAAGCACAGGATATATATTGGAGTGCATTAGACAGCTTCTGACATGGCCCCGTGTTCCCACATCCTCATATCCATGCCCTTGTGAAATCCCCTTCTCCAGAGTATGGGCTGGCCCCACTTCTCATGAATATAATGCAGGAAAAGTTATATGATGAGGAGACAAAGGTCAACTTCCCTCTTGCTTGCAGTCTCTCTCTCTCTGGTTCTTCTTGCTTCTTGCTCTGAGAAAGCCAGCTGCCATGTTCTGAGCTGCCTGATAGAGAAGCCTCTATGGAAAGAACGGGGGTAGTTTCCAGTCAACAGCCAGGGAAGCAGGAATCCTGCCAACAACCATGTGAATGATCTTGAAAGCTGATTCTTCCCCAGTTGAGCTTTCAGATGAAGCTTCAGTCAAAATCTTGATTGTGGCCTCATTGAGAGACTCTGACCCACAGAAACTTGAGATAATATATCTTGTTGTTCTAAGCCATCAAGTTTTGTATTATTATCTACTATGTAGTGTACAGTGGGGTGAGACCAGAAAGACAATTTGAGGGCTTTGCATGTCATGTGAAGGAGTGGTAGGCACAATCATGCCCTCCCTCCAACCCCATACAGGTATCTACGTCCTAACCTCTGAAATCTATGAATATGTTAGGTCACATGGCAAGGGGGAACTAAGGTTGCTAAAATGAGCTGATTTTAACATAAGAAGATTATTTTGGTTTATATCAAAGGATCCACTGTAATCAGAGGTCCTTATCAGTGGAAGAGAAAAGCAGCAGAGTGAGTCAGAGAAAGGGATGTGGTGATGGGAACAGAGGTGGGAGTGATCTGAGTGCTGCTTTGAAGGTAGAGGAATGCTAGCTTCCTCCAGAAGCTGGAGTAGGTTGAGGAAATGGTTTCTCCCCTAGAACCTCTAGAAGGAACTCAGCCCTTTCAACACCTTGATTTTATCTCAGTGAAACCCCTTTCTGACTTCTGACCTCCACAACTGTACGATGATATGTTTGTCTTAAGCCAGAAATTAATGGTAATTTGTTGCAGCAGCAGTAAGAATCTAACACAGGATTAGGATCCCAGCATGGCACTGACTTTGGGTTCCAGTGCCTGATTGTGCCCATCCTGAGATAAACCATAACCCCTTCATGTGCCTGCTCTTTAAACACAGTTTTCCTTATAAATTGCCACAGCCATGGTTGTTGCAAGACTGATTATGATACAATTGTCTCACTTAGCAAATAACTTCCAGAACAGAAACCACACAGGCCATACATTTCTTAACTCATATGTTTCAACAGTCCTTGACTAACTATTGAGGGAACTACTTTTTCTTTAAGAGATGGGGGGTTAGGGGAAGATGGGGGAGGGGCAGAGTGAGAGAGAGGGAGGAAGAGAATCTCAAGCAGGTTCCATGCTGAGCACAGAGCCTGACTTGGACCTTGATCTCAGGACTCAGATCATGACTGGGCCAAAATCAAGAGTCAGAGACTCAACTGACTGAGCCACCCAGGCATCCATTGATGGAAATTTATCAATTTATTTGCCTATTTTCTCCTGTGCCTCACTGTCTGGCATCCAAGCACCCAGACTCTCAATGGACGTCTGAGAGGTTTATTTGTGTTGATTATTCTCTGCTGTGACAGCAGAGGGAAGTTTCTCCCCTCAGACTCTCTTGGTTCTGTCGTAGTGTTAAACCTTAGAGCTTCTCATAAGGCAGGTGTGGCCAGAGCTAGGATTCCCTGGGCAATGTCAGTAGAATGCAAAGGGAATGTTACTCCATTTCTCTCCATGTCTGTCTCTGTGACTAAATGCATTCCTATCAGATAGCAATGTTACTGTATTCTACTATGGGACCAATGGTTGTGAGAAACTGAGCTCTGTCTGCTAAGAATGGAGGCTCGTGGTGCTACAGGGAAGTGTTAGAAACACAGTGGCATTGACTGAGATTTTATGTTTAATCCAACGAGAGGAATTAAATGAGAATTGCAAAGGAAATGACTTTTTCATGCTGCGATAACCTGTTATTTGATTCTGTGTCAGTGTGCCAACTAGAATATCCTTATACCACATTTGGGAGAATAGGTCTAATATAAATTGTGTGCTTTACTGATGTAGAGTGGTTATTATTGAAAGTGACCTAGAATCTTTGTGCAATAGTCTGCAATCTCAAAAGGACCCATTCCAACTTCGTTATTTTGAGATTCAATTTCAGTGGTCCATTGCAGGTTCAGTACTTCCTGTAATTTTTTGCTTGAGCTTCATTATTTTTCCTGATGGACAAAACAACATATGTACTGTTTTTTCCCCTAGGATATTACCAGTTTCTAGTCTGTCTTTTTGAGTGTAATTATCAACAGTGTTTGCTTTCACTCTTTACAGAGTCGTGGTTGGATGATAAGTTGTACAGTCACACTGTGTGTCATAGTCAGGAATAGCAATTATGTAACATTCTGCATATTTATCACCATAAGCCATTACCCTCAATTTCACATAGCTTGTAGAGTGTACAAACAGGTCTGACAGCTGCTGCCCCATGTGAGCAACACCGTGAAGGTCTCCTGCGTCTACCTTAGCTTTCAAAATGAGACCCAGACCCAAAGAGATAGAATCCATTGCTGTCTAGTGATGA
This sequence comes from Mellivora capensis, assembly GCA_004024625.1. Classification (NCBI taxonomy): domain Eukaryota; kingdom Metazoa; phylum Chordata; class Mammalia; order Carnivora; family Mustelidae; genus Mellivora; species Mellivora capensis. Next base: position 6,438 of record PISX010025739.1, on the reverse strand, counting down.
AGGCATCTGTCATATCCAGTTAATGAAGAATCAGGTGGAGATGACCCTGAGGGCTGAGGGCCAGTACCAGAAAGCAATGGTCAAAGCCTGACTATCAAGCAGGGTTGCTGGTGGAGGGGAGGAAGCTAAGAGTATCATGAAGGGAACACAGGAGAAATGAGGGAGACACTTATAAAATAATTGAACTAATTCTGCTTGAAGGCGTCTTCCTTTTGGGGGTAGCTTTATTTAAAGATTTTATTTATTTATTTGAGAGAGCGTGAGGTAAGGAGCAGAGGGGGAGGCAGAGGGAAGAGGGGAAAGAATTTCAAGCAGGCTTCAGTCAGCGTGGAGCTAGCCACGGTGCCAAACCTCACTGAGCTCATGACTGAGCTGAACTCAAGTATGGGACACTTAACTGACTGAGCCACCCAAGCACCCCTGATTTATTTTTATTTTTAGATTTATTTGAGAGAGAGAGAGAGAGAGAGCGAGCGAGCTGGGTGAGGTGCAGAGACAGAGGGAAAGGGAAAGAGAATCTTCAAACAGACTCCCCTTTGAACAGGTAGCCCAACACCACTGATCCCAGGGCGTTAAGGTCAATGACCTGAGCCAAAACCAAGAGTCAGCTGCTGAACTGACTGAGCTACCCAAGCACCTGTAGGTGCCCCTGATTTTATATATATATATATATTTTAAATGTGAATTCTACTGAAATCATAAAAGGTGATTTTTTCCTCATGTGTATTTTGATGATATGAATATCAGAGCGATTTTTATGGTGAAATAAAAGGAAAATACATGTGGAAGAAGAAGAAAATGGTACCCAAGGGAGATAACTGGAGACTATTCCTGAGACTCTATGGACTGGTCTTTTATGTAGAAGTCTCACCTTTCCCTCTTTATTCAGAGCAGTATTTTTTCTCTCTACCCACTGCCTTTCTGAGGTCCATATGTCCACTCAGTTAGTCCCTAACATCTGGGCCTCAGAGAACTGCCTCCCTAGAGATTTTCTACCTGATCTCATTGGCTGCTGCTTCAACACTAGATCTAGAACCTTATCTCCATTCCCACTCACTGCCTGAGGTGACTCACACAGTTAACAGTGCAACCTTGAGTAGAACTCAGTTTAGACATATGGTCTAATCTCTTTTCCCTTCTCCTTCCTTCTATCAATAATCCCCCTTTAAAATGAAGTGATTAGAAAATGCTCTTTTTGTATTGTTGTTGATCTTTTATTGAACACATAAAGAGAGAAGGGGAGGTTATTGATGCTCCTATTAAAATCGAGATGAGAGAAAAGGAAGGAATGAGGCCAATCTCTGCCTGCAAGTCCACTGTTTGAATTTATTAGTATGTGCTCCAGCGAACCTCCAAATCATCTCCTGCATGGACAACATAACTACCAGCTCCTGAAAAGGAAGAATGAGAAGTGGATCAAATGATTCTTTTAAGGATTTATTTATTTTAGAGAGAAAGAGAATAGGAGCAGGGAAGGGGAGGGACAGAAGAAGAGGGAGAGGGAGAGTATCTCAAACAGACTCCCCACTGAGCGTGGAGCCCTACTCAGGGCTTGATCTCACAACCTTGAGATCATGGCCTGAGCTGAAAACAAGAGATGGACACATAACTGACTGAGTCATCCAGGTGCCCAATGGCTCAAATGACTTAACTCCCAAATCACCAAATAATGGATCTTACTTTCCCAACACCTTGGCATATTCCCCACCACAGCTCACACACTCACATCAGGATGTTTGGGGATTTGTCACTCTGTGGGGCTTTTTAGCACTCTCTCCCTTACCTTGGTTCAGGGGTTCACCATTGCTCCGGAGCTCCCAGTAGGTCCTGTCATTAGTGCTGGCCTTTATGCCCTGAACACTGATAATGTAGGGGCCCCATGTGGTCTCCTCTGTTTCAAACCTGTGGGGACAATAAATGGGTTTCAAGAACTTAGAACTTTCAAGGGCAACTTTAATGGGCATTTCTCAAACTTCAATGGACCTAAGAATCATTTGAAGCCAGTATCAAGAAAAGCAGATTTCCCAGCCCTATCCTCAGATACTTTGATTCTTTAGGTAAATAGGTGGTGGCTAGGAATCTGCATGTGCCATAAACACTCCAGGTGGTTCTGATGCAGGCACTGCACAATCTCTGCTGAATTAGAGGAATGAAGCCTATTTCTGCCCCTGCCTCCCTTTGTGGCAGACACTCTGTATTCAACAACTGCTAATCTTCAACCCCAAGATAGTAATGGTTGAACAGACAAAAGCAGCAGAAGAAAATGTTAACCTCACATCCTAGAGGCATCATAAGTAAGTAGGTTTTCTCTTAGGGAAGAAGAACAGGAAAGAGTAACTAAATATTTCATGTTGTGTTTATTAAAAAGTGACATGGCCAATGTTTGTTTCACATTCCCTGGCCACATTTCTCTGCCTTCCTGGGAACCCTTGAAAGCAACCTTTAAAATACTTACATTACGTGTGTGTGTGTGTGTGTGTGTGTGCATAACATGTACAGTACTTACAGTATCTATAACATTTTCTCTATGGCATCTTACATCATGTTACTAGACAAAGTATATAATTGCTGATTAGGTTTAGGGAGTCAAGTGAATCATACCTTTCAGAGGCAAAGTTAGTATCTTAACTTCAATATTTGACCTCTTTAGGCCAGGGAACCTAAATCTAGGGCTCCATGAATCTGAAAGGGGGGCGCATGGAGAGACTCAGGGCATTTGTGAAACCTCTGATTTAAAGGACAAGTTTTGTGTCTATGTTTACCTGTCTGGGATCAGAAGCCACTGCACTCATCTTATTTTCAAAGGGGTCAGTGATTCAAAGAGAATGGCCCAGTGTTCTGAACACAAAATGACTGAGCTAAGAGTTCTCTTTGTTGAAGGAATTTTACTGACCGAAGAGAGATCCCTGGGACTTATTCACCCATTAAGTGAACATTAATTTAGTACCTACTGTGTGTTGGAAGATGGAAAGTCTCACCTTTTTTTAACCCCTGCCATGAGATGTAGATGGACAGCCAAGTGCTAATGAAGACGTGTTTCAAATATACGTTTATTCAGGTGCTTATGTGTTCTTACTGAGTCTTTCAAAATCACCAATACCTTCACCCTAGGTTAGGCACAGACATACCTAAATAGGGTTGGATTTTCTTTCTGAGCTTGTTCCATCACATTTAGGAAGACAGAACCATCTGTCACAGAGACCACAATGTGATCTTTTCTGTTATCAATTGCCACAGAGTAATTTACTTGGATTTGTGAAGGTGAGGCAGCAGGCGTCACTGATGTAATGGGCTCCTGAGTGGAAATGTGCAAGGGATCTGGCGGAAACAGAAAAGCAGAGAAGAATCACTATTCAGAAAAATAAAAATGATGTTCAAGTTTATACACGCATCCAACCCCTCCCCCAGGCCTGCCTTCCTTTAGGTAGACGAGGATTGCTACAGGGAGCAAGAATCATCAGCCAAGGGGCAGATCTCTTGTGTGCCTAAGCCAGATAGGCACCAGCTTGTAAATGTGTGGTTCAGCTTCACTCCCAGTTGTTTAAACAACGCAGGTTCCCTGTCTCCTCTTCCTCATCAACCCTCCTGAATTTTTCTTTTCTTTTCTTTTGTATAGCATATAATGATGCTTCCCTTTTTTGGGATGCCTTTTATTTCTTAACATTGATTAAAGACATACTAAGTATCAGGCACTGTACTAACATTTTACATAGCTTATCTTATTCAGTCCTTACAAATATCCATGTTAGGTATGTTTATTTGCATGTTTTATATTAGTAAACTGAAGTTTAGAGATTAAACATTTTGTCTGAGGGTTCTAAACCTGTAACTGGCTGAGCCAGGAATGAACATGGATAAAAGTCAAATCTTCTTTCATCCTTGGTTTAAAAATCAGTTGTTTGAATAAATGATTCATATTCTAATTTATTTATAACCCTTCCAAATTCCTCTGAGTTCCCTGAGGGCTCACTCATTGTGCATAATGGAGAGTCAGATCACATACTTTGTTTAGAATGGGAATGATGCTCAGAACATCTCTCTAATCTCCAGAAAACATCCCTTTGAAGATAGACATTACTGAATCAAGTCTACCTTTTTATCAGTGTTTGAACCAAGAACAACCATCTACTACACTGTTAAGAACAAATCCTCAGGTGGTTATAATCACTGGTGGCACACGAGGACCGCATTCTGTCTGGGAACTGTTACGCTTTAGTGGTTTATCTGGTCAGTTTTGGTCCCTAAGAACATCTTAGTCTCCCATTCTTTGGGTATTCTGCTCTTTAGTACTCTACCTGAGCCATAGACACAGGAAGAGTCTTTGTTAACATCCAAGTAGGTCTTTCCCATCAGGGCTGGTAAGATTTGAGCTGCAGCAGTTGGTATACGGAATGCTCCTTGAGAAATTTCTGTGAGCACTGTGTCCCGTGTTTTTTCGCAAACCCATTGATTTTCGTTGTAATAGTTGGGTGAGACAAAGAGAGCCTAATGTGTGAGAGAAAGAATGAAAGGGAATGAGAATGAATGAGAGAAAGGTCAAATAGGGAGAAAGACTACTTCTAATGAATTCAGTAAATATTTACTGGATATTGGCCACAGGGGAAGCACCTTGGACAACTAGGATACCTTCCTGACACCAAGAAATTTAAAAATTAGTTTGGGGGGAGATGGAGAATTGCTTAATAACACAACCAGCAATGGCATCAATAAGAACAGACTTTACGTATTCACTCTTGTAGCCTTGACACGGAACAATACCTTTCACATGGGAGATACCTGATAAATGCTGTTAACAGACAATCATGAAGGAGTCCCTAAGGCGAATGCCTAAAGAGCACCATCCAGTGCCATGGCTTTTCAGAAGAGGAAGAGCACATACTTGAGGAAGTCAGTACTTGAGGTAGGCCTTGATGATATGACAGCATTTCAGTAGGAGACAGGAGAGGAGCACTATACCCAGAGGGAATAGCATGATCAAGGATGCTAGAGTAGGGGAGGCCAGGGCATGGCCTGTCTCTGATGACACTGTCTGCAAAACCCCCGGGGAATTCCTCATGGCCTGGGAGGACTGGTATACAGGGGAGACTCAGGATGATTGTGGAAGAACAGGCTAGAGAATGAGGTTGGAACCACATTGGTGGATCCCTGAGCTTCAGGGTGAGGTGTCTGACATTATTTCCTTAACAGTGTGGAGTCAAATAGATTCTTGAATAGAAACTATAGAAGCAGCAAATGTATACTGGAGGGGACGGCATGATGGGGTAGGAAAATTTAGGAAGGAATCAGAGTGAGTAAGACAAGGACAAAAACGGGTTGGTCCTGCCGATATCGCTCTCTAGTTTCCCAGGGAAGGACAGTTCCTCTTTTCATTTTTTCCTGAAGACCCTTTAAGTCAACCAAGAAGTCAACAGGCATTTGTGGGATATTTTTAAAAAAGGATTATATTTCATTTCCTCTTAAAAACTGTCTTGTAGGCAAGCAGCTCCCAAGCCTGCTGTAAATAAATATCCCCTGTAGAGTTTTAAAAGCAGACCAAGCTGGGTGTTATATGTAACTAATGAAACATTGAACATTGTATCAAAAAACAAGTCATGTATTATATGTTGGCTAATTGAATGTAAATGAAAAAATGTAAAACTGGACCAAGGCCCATGCTCCACCTCTCAGTTTCTATATTGACTGGCTGGTGGAGCCTAAATATTAGTGTTTTCCAAAAGCTCCTCTAGATGATTCATATGTGCAGCCAGAATGGACAACCAGTGTGTTAGGAAGGCCAAACTCAGCAACACAGACAACAGCTTCTCACCAACAGTAAAAACAGCCTGCGTGATTAGACCACTATTTCACCCCCAGCTTCTTGTAATTTTTCTCAAGGACCCTCACTGGCCACACTGAACACCTTGATCTTCCTAAAATGTTCTTTCATGCTCTGGTCTTTGCCCTTGCTGTCCTCTATCCCTTGGAAAGCCCTCTCATCCTGTGGCAGCCTGGCAGACCCCTACTCATACTAAAGCCTCAGTGAAATGTTTTTTCCTGTCAATCTTCCTTCATCTCTTCTTGTATCTACCCCTTAGAGTCATGTAAATCGGTGAGTGAATGCAGGAATAAAGCTCCAGACTTCAAGGAACATATAAAGGACAGAGTGGGTACCAAGTATGAGTTTTGAAACCAACTGTTTAGGTTCCCTCTCCATGTGAATCACTTTTTGGGCGTGTAATGTTAGGCAAGTTGCTGATACTCCATGACTCATGCTCTTATTCTGGGAAATGGAGCTAATAAAAAGCTCAGTTGTTGTGCGCATTAATGAGCATGCCACTAAATACTAGCTGGTATTACTGGCACTGCCTCTTATCACTTGGACAACCATAATCTAATTTGGGAGATAAGAGGCAAGCACCAAACACTGGCATATGGCATATGGTGAAATTGCATTTGATA
>PISX010025738.1:0-25684 GCA_004024625.1 Mellivora capensis | reverse complement strand
ATCAGGGTAATGCTGGCTTCATAAAAAGAGTCTGGAAGTTTTCCTTCTGCTTCAATTTTTTGAAACAGCTTCAGGAGAATAGGTGTTATTTCTTCTTTGAAAGTTTGGTAGAATTCACCAGGGAATCCATCAGGTCCTGGGCTCTTGTTTTTTGGTAGGTTTTTGATCACTGCTTCATTACTAGATATCGGTCTATTCAGGTGTCAATTTCTTCCTGGTTCAATTTTGGGAGTTTATAGTTTTCCAGAAATACATCCATTTCATCTAGGTTGCTTAACTTATTGGCATTTAACTGTTGATAATAACTTCTGATGATTGTTTCTACTTCCTTGGTGTTAGTTGTGATCTCTCCCTTTTCGTTCATAATTTTATTAATTTGAGATTTCTCTCTTTTCTTTTGGATTAGTGTGGCCAATGGTTTATCCATCTTATTGATTCTTTCAAAAAACCAGCTTCTAGTTTCATTGATATGTTCTATTGTATCTCTAGTTTCTACCTCATTCATCTCTGCTCTAATCTTGATTATTTCCCTTCCTATGTGTGGAGTTGGTTTAATTTGTTGTTGATTCTCCAGTTCTTTAAGGTGTAGAGAGAGCTGGTGTATTCTGGATTTTTCAATTTTTTTGAGGGAGGCTTGGATGGCTATGTATTTCCCACTTAGGACCGCCTTTGCTGTATCCCACAGGTTTTGGACTGAAGTGTCTTCATTCTCATTGGTTTCCATGAATTGTTTAAGTTCTTCTTTGATCTCCTGGTTGATCCAAGCATTCTTAAGCAAGGTGGTCTTTAGCTTCCAGGTGTTTGAGTTCCTTCCAAACTTTTCCTTGTAGTTGAGCTCCAGTTTCAAAGCATTGTGATCTGAGAATATGCAGGGAATAATCTCAGTCTTTTGGTATCGGTTGATTCCTTATTTGTGACCCAGTATGTGGTCTATTCTGGAAAAGGTTTCATATGCACTTGAGAAGAATGAGTATTCTGTTGTTTTAGGGTGGAATGTTCTGTATATATCTATGAGGTCCATGTGGTCCAATGTGTCATTCAATGCTCTTGTTTCTTTATTGATTTTCTACTTGGATGATCTGTCTATTACTGAGAGAGGCGTGTTGAGATCTCCTACTGTAAATGTATTCATATCCATATGACTCTTTATCTTGATTAATAGTTTTCTTATGTAATTGGCTGCTCCCATATTGGGGGCATAGATATTTACAATTGTTAGATCATCTTGGTGGGTAGTCCCTTTAAGAATTATGTAGTGGCCTTCTGTATCTCTGACTACAGTCTTTAGTTTAAAATCTAATTTATCTGATATGAGAATCGCTACCCCGGCCTTCTTTTGAGGCCCACTGGCATGAAAGATGCTTCTCCATCCCTTCACTTTCAATCTGGGTGTATCCTTAGGTTCAAAATGGATCTCTTGTAGACAACATATGGATAGGTCCTGTCGTTTTATCCAATCTGCAACCCTGTGTCATTTTATGGGTGCGCTTAGGCCATTCACATTGAGAGTGATTATTGATAGATACGTTTTTATTGACATCGTGTTATCTTTGAAGTCTTTCTTTCTGTAGATTGTCTCTATAGTTCTGTTCAGTGATATTCTTAGGATTTTTCCTCTTTTATAGAACCCCCCTTAATATTTCCTGCAGTGTTGGCTTGGTGGTCGCATACTCTTTTAAGCCTTGCGGGTCTTGGAAACTCTTTATCTCTCCATCCATTTTGAATGTCAGTCTTGCTGGATAAAGTATTCTTGGCTGCATATTCTTCTCATTTAGTGCTCTGAATATATCTTGCCAGCCCTTTCTGGTTTGCCAGGTTTCTGTGGACAAGTCTGATGTTATTCTGATGGGCTTTCCTCTGTATGTAAGGAGCTTCTTTGTCCTAGCTGCCTTCAAGAGAGTCTCTCTACAATTATAATTCCTCATTCTTGCTATTAGGTGTCTCGAGGACTTTAGAGAATCTATAATCTTGGGGGGAGACCGTTCTGCCTCTAGTACATGAATGCTGGTTCCATTTGCGAGATTGGGAAAATTTTCATGGAGAACTTGTTCCACTATATCTTCTAGACTTCTTTCTTTCTCCTCCCCTTCAGGGATCCCAATAATTCTGACTTTGGAATATTTCATGGCATCATTTATTTCCCTAATTCTGTTTTCGTGGCTTCTAAACTGTTTTTTCCACGCTTCCTCCTGATCCTTTCTATCTGTTTGTCCTCCAGATCACTAATTCTATCTTCTGTCTCAGTTACCCTAGCTTTTAGAGAATTTAGATTAGACTGGAACTCATTGAGAGCATTGTGAATGTCATCCCTGGTGGCTTTCAGTTCTGCCCTAACATTGTGAACATCATCCCTGATGGCTTTCAGTTCTGCCCTAATCAATTCTGTTTTGTCATCCATGGCTTTCTCCAACTAGTTATTGCCTAGATAATTATTAGCCTGAATTCCTTTTCCAACATATTGTCTAAGTCGGTAGCCATTAGCTCCATTGCAGAAGGCCCATCCTCTGAATTTTTCTTCTATTGGCCATTCCTCCTCCTAGTCATTTTGGTGAGAGATGGCTGAATGGATGTAGCTGGATGTATCGACTGTGGTCCAGTCAAGGTGCACCCTGGAATGCTTCTGACCAATCAGGAGTCCCCACCCAAATGAAAGAAAAAAGAAAAAAAAGAGAGAGAGAGAGACAGGGAAAAAAAGAAAGATAAAAGAGAAGGCTCAGCCCAATTGGGCCCCAAGGTAAGATTTATGCAGTATACAAACAAAAACAGACAGACAGAAAGGCTGATAAAGTATATGACAAGAGAAAAAATATATATATAAAAGCAAAACAAACAAACAAAAAAAGAACCTCGTCAAAGAGAACCCCAAGTATAATATTTATATACTACCAGGACAAACACAAATACACAGAAACACTAGCGGAAGAAAAAGATGGGAGAGTGGTTATAAATTCTCAGTGTGGGTGAGGAAGGTTATTTTGATTCTTCATGGATGTATCTTGATATCTTTGTTAAAGGACTCAACTTTCCTAAGATAAAGGGGGATTAAAAATTGATTTACCTAGGGGCGCCTGGGTGGCTCAGTGGGTTAAGCTGCTGCCTTCCGCTCAGGTCATGATCTCAGGGTCCTGGGATCAAGTCCCGCATCAGGCTCTCTGCTCAGCAGGGGGCCTGCTTCCCTCTCTCTCTGCCTGCCTCTCTGTCTACTGTGATCTCTCTCTGTCAAATAAATAAATAAAATCTTAAAAAAAAAAATTGGTTTACCTATAGGGGTAGTATTGATTGGGGAGAGGGGATTACCTTGAAGTTTAACTCTATATGAATATTAAAAAATAAAAATAAAAAAGGAATGAACTAAACTAAACTAAACTAAAATTTTAAAAAATGTAAAAAATAGAAAGGCAAAAGTAAAACATGGGTATATTTATCAAAAAGTTCAGGTTAAAAGGTTATTATGGAATTTGATGTACTGGACATCTCACTGTGATGGTAAATAGGTTAAAAAATATCTAAATAAAAAAATTTAAAAAAAATGAACCAAAATAGTGGGAATGAATTAAAAAATAAAAGTTGTATCTATGAAGTAGTGGTGGTTGTTCTCTTGTCATCTTTTTTTTTTTTTTTTTTTTTTTTTCCGGTTGGCTTTCTCGGGGAGGGGCCTGCCCCGAGGGTTTTCAGGCAGTGTTTCCTGAGTTAAGTCCCCCTCCCCTCTCAAGGGGGTTTTTCAGGCTTTTGTTCTCTGGAGGTTTTTATGTTTGTTTGTTCGTTTGTTTTCTCTTGCCTTGACAGCTTTTGATGGTTTTTAGACGTTTCCAGGAAAGCAAACTGCACCCAGACCTCCCTCTCAGAGAGTAGCCTCAGTCTGCTCCCCTCTGGGTGCTGCAGAGCACAGAAATTCCCCCTTGGCTGCTGGCAGAGCACATTCCCAGTCGTGGTCCCTGGGGACACAGGAACTCCTGCTTGTACCCAAAACCATGACAGCAATGGCTGTCTGGGCAGCTCCAGCTATGCCCAGCATAGAGGTTCCAAGCAGCTATCACACACTGAGATTTTCCCGCTGGCCCATGCTGGGACTCAGACTTTCTGGGTCCCAGAGCACCGGGCTGGTGCCTGCCCATGCCTCTCTCAGGGGAGGGTGTGGGGTGCGCTCATCTCAGGCTCTGATAGCGCGGTGCACTCCTGGGGAGTGCAAAAAGGCTGTGTTTCTGCCAGCTGGCGAGGCTCCTAGTCCCTCACGGGAGCCCCACCCCATACGCTCTCAGAATGGTGAGGCTCAGGGACCAAGACCTGGTTTCTTTGCCGCACTCTCTCTGGCTCAGTGCTAGAGGTGGCTGTCCTCAATCCGGGGACTTAAGCCCCTGTCCCTAACTGCCCCGATTCCCACAATTTCCCCCCACAATCTTTTGCTCTTTCTGAGTGCTTTCAACCAGACTCCAAGTTAGTGCTGGTCCCCAGTCGCAGGGCGCCCTCGTATTGGGGTATTACTTTCCAATGGGTCACTTCTGGTAGCTTCCTCCCCCCTTTGTTTATCTTCCGATACCAGTCTGACATTCCCACTCCGCTTTACATGCCCACTGGTGTCTTCTGTCCCCATAGAGATCCAGACATGTATAATTCTAATCTCAGGCTGATTTCCTGGGTGATCGGAGTTCTTTGGTAGGTAATCAGCTCCCTTTAGGGTACAGGTTGAAAAGGCACCTCCTCCTAGTTCTCCTCCATCTTGTCTCCTCTACCTCAATTCTTTAAATACATTTTTTAAAAAATTTATTTGACAGAGAGATCACAAGTACGCAGAGAGGCAGGCAGAGAGAGAGAGAGAGAGACAGAGGAGGAAGCAGGCTCCCTGCCTAGCAGAGAGCCTGATGAGGGACTCGATCCCAGGACCCTGAGACCATGACCCGAGGCAAAGGCAGAGGCCTAACCTACTGAGTCACCCTGGCGCCCCTTTAAGTACATTTTTAGTTACTGCTGGTGAAACAGACAGATTTCTGTTTTTCAGGCCTCCAGTAATAGTTTTATTATGCTTTTCCTGTCTTTACTTGTTCTCACTTCCAAAGCCAGTTCTACCTATTTTAGGATTTTATTATCACAGCTTTCCATTTCTAGTTGCCCATTTTAGTAATGGTTGACTATTGATACATAACAAAACACTCCCAAATTCAACTGGAGGTTAGTTGATCCAAGATGGGCTGAATTGAAATGTATCTGATCCATATTTTTCTTATACATTTTTTTACCAACAGGCTAGACAGTACATGTTTTTCTTAGAATTATGGTAAAGGTTTAAGAGGAATTAGTAGTACACATATATTTTTTTAAATTTTTATTTATTAATTTGAGAGACAAAGAGCACAGAGAGGCAGAGAGAGAGGGAGAAGCAGCCTCCCCACTGAGCTGGGAACCCAATGTGGGCTCGATCCCAGGACCCCGGGATCATGACCTGAGCCGTTGGCAGATGCTTAACTGACTGAGCCACCCAGGTGCCCCAGTAGTACACATATTTTTAAGCCTTTGTCACTTTACACCTGCCACAGTCTACTGACAAATGCAAATAGCACGACTATTCTTAGGAGCAAGTTTTAAGATACATCTGCCCATAGGTGGAGGATAGCCAAAGTAAATATTTTTGAATAATTTTCAAATCTGCAACAACTTTCTTTTCCCATATTGACATATATGTTTTTAAATAAAAGTTTCATTTATATCTCTGTCTCTCTCTTTCAATAAATACACATGCTTAAAAGTGTGTGCACACACACAGAGCTACTACAAGCCCATGTGCAAATGAGAAAAAAGAGGTTCTTTCTTGTGAATGGACACATTTGTGATGTACAAGGTTTGGTAAGTGAAGTGACTGCTGATTTAATTGTCATTCTTACTCTCATACTGATAAGCCCTCATGGACTGAATCAGTTGCACTGCTAAATATCAATATCTTATATGAACACAAATCTAACAGCAGAAATTACAAGTGTATTCTTAACAACTCATAGCTTCCTGGACTTGTGGTATGTAAATTCTTCTGCCAGCTTCTCTAAACTACATCTTTTTTTTTCACATGAATCACCAATAACACATTCAAAATAGGATCTTTTACATTGAGAGAACATTATGTTTTGTTACTATGGGAACTGTCTGCTCTTCCTGAAAAGCTTTCATACTTCTTTCCTGCTGCACTCCCCCCACCCTCGTTCTCTGCATGTTTTACCCCTCATATTCTCTAGCTGCCACTTTGTGTCTGCCTTTGCTCTGACTTTGATTGAGTGGAGTTTTATGACCTTTATACTCCTAGTATAATCATTTCTTTGATCTGAAATTTTGCATTCTCTCTAAGAAGGAAGATTTTAATAATTATTTGTCATATATTTCTACTACATCTTGAATTTTTAGGTAGAAATTGTCAGACTCTAAATAAATCTTTTGCAGGAATAAATATTTAAGTAGATAAAATAATTGTTAGTCATTGGACACAGATTATATAATCGTTTTCCATCTTTCTTTAGAATGATAAAGCATTAATCAGAACTTTAACACAGACAAGAAAGCTCCTGCAATCCATGATTTTCCCTAAGGTATTTGTGAGTGATATAAATACTGCCAGAAATTGTGCCAATGGACTGCTTAAAAGATTTGAGACACTCCAAGTATTAAAACGTAAGAATGCTTCAGTAGAGTGTTTTGTCTATAAAAACACAGCTTACTTGGGAATAAGATGAGAGCAGTATGTCTATCAACATTTTTGGAAAAAGAATGAATCCTCTACCTTTTTGTCTTATATAATGTTTACTCATGAAATTTTTTGAAATACTAGGTCATACCCTGGATTTGAAGATCATTTTCAGTTAAGAATTAGTCAAATATCCATGAATAATGGAATATTGATAGGGACAAGGTAAAGGATGTTAATTCCATATTTAAATAGAATTGGGATGTACTTTTTAATTATTCATACACTTTTTTTGGCACAATGACCTTATGTTTAGAACACAACAGCTTGTAATTGTAAATTTCATGTGTCAACTTGGCTAGCCTATGGTATCCAGTTGTTTGGTCAAACAGTAATGCAGATGTTGCTGTGAAGGTGTTTTGTAGATCTAACATTTATAGTTAGTTGACTTTAAGTAAAGGAGATTATGTTCAGTAATGTGAGTAGGCCTTATCTAATCAGTTGAAGGCCTTCTAGGCAAAAATTGAGGTTTCTGGACCAAAAGGAATTCTATCTCAGAACTATAATGTAGAAATCCTACCTAATTTTGCATTTTGTCAATCTGCCATATAGATTTTGGATTCAACACCTCAATTTCAGCCCTTTCCTGAATTTCCATCTTTCTAGCCTGCCCTTCAGACTTTTGACTTGTTAACCCCCAGAATCTTATTAGCCAGTTCCTTAAGTTAAGTCTCTTTCTCTATATATATTTACATCTCACTGGTTTTGTTTGTTTGTTTGGTTTTTGTTTTGTATTGTTTACTAGTCTTAAAGGAAAAAATATTCTGACACTTGTTAAAATGGAAGACTTTATTTAAGACTGTTGCAGTAAAAGAGACATCCCAGGCTCAACTCCAGATACAAAAACAAGTGGGAATTTATGGCCAATGAGTAGCATGAGAGGGTGAGGGACTCAATGGATGGGAAATTACTAAGAAGAGACATCCAAGCGTGGGTGGGGTTCTTCCTAAACCAACTTTACAGGATTCTTCCTGAAAGCATACTGGATGATTAGATATTAAGAGTGGGTGGAATTTTTGTTAAACTGACAAATAGTATTCCTGCTAGAATTGGATTTGTCTAGGAAACAGAAGCCCAATGTCAAAATCTAATAGTGAAGAGGGCTCAGAGGAGGCTAACTAAACCCAAGTCAGGGAGAGTCCTTGGTAAAAACCATACTGATGCAATGAGTGCTTCTCCCCACCCCCCACCCCCACCCCCAGTATCTTTTATTTATGCACTAAAAAGCATAAGCACATTTTAGCCACATTTTCTGGAAGAGCATGAAGTTTGACATAAAATATAAATATCATTTGAAGAGTTTGTGTATATGCACTAAGGTTTGAGAATTCCAGCTTTTAAAATAAATAATTTGCTAAACATAGAAATATTTAAGCATCCATGAAAATATCTACTTGCCCACAATGAGTAGAAATTTCACATCTATGAGGGTAAATGTAAGATAATTTTATTCATTTTTAAGCAGAGTATATTTTAAATATATGGACCAAGTTTTAACCTCATTGTGTAGAATGGAAAACTATGTTTTCTTACTATGCCAAATGATAATATTCTATATTATTAAATATTTCTTTAAGTGGCAGCAGCTGGCTTACTGCTGTGTAAAGTGCAATCTCAGCTACATCCATTATTCTGAAATTGCTAGAACTGGAACTTAAAATAAGAGCAGATAAAACTTTATTAGCAAATACACAAAAATGTACTCACTTAAATATAGCACATAATTCCAAGGAATGGTTTAATAGTATATATGAAGACCAACTTGGTAAATGCTGAAGCTGTAAATACTCATCTCTGCACTACTATCTATAACAATGAACCATTTCTATTATCAAGATGAAGAGGTAATAATAGTGTCAAGGGATTCTATGTAAATGAATCTCATAGGCATTGTAACAGCACATAATAGAAATGACTTTCTCACCTGGTAAATGACTTTCTAAAAGGCCAGTAGTGGCACAAATTCAATTATTGCAAATCTGAGTTTCTTTCCTCTCTCCTAGTTAGTATGTCTTTTTTGTTTCATTAATAATAGGAAAGTGTTTATAAAGTAGTAATGGAGAAAAGAATTATGGTTGGCTGATAGAAGGAAGTGAGAAATGGAGTATATCTCATTATATAACAAATTTGCCACTCTCTTTGAAGTGATGGAGATTGTGTCTAAGACAACAAATAACCAAGAGGCTTTGTGTGCATTTATTATATTATATTTTAAGAGAGCACATGAATAGATGAGTCTTCTGTCAGCCTGGTACTTTCTTATAGAGTATTTCAGATCTCAAATATTTGCTAAAAAATAACAGGTCTTTGTAAGTGATAGAAGATAAAGTCACCATCTACAAGACTTAATGTACAAACCAGCTCACTGTGAAACATGCCCTTAAAACAATAAACCATCCACTTTTACACTTTTTCTTGTTCAAGTATCAAAATACACTAAAGGAAAAAATCATTCCTATAACAATCATATAAGGCAATGAGCAACAGCTTGAGCTTTATATTCTGTATTTTCATTTCAATTTCCCTGTAATGGGCACCAAATTAATATAAATGTAAGAGCACATATTGGTGCTATTCCATCTGTGAGATACTGAATGAAAATCCAGCCATATAAAAATTAGATGAATATAGTTAAATAATATTGGTTATCCATATTTGATAATATACAAATTTTATTCTAGTTATGTTGCTAATATATTATCAGATATATACAAAAAAGATAAAATGTTTTAATATAGAGGTTATTTCTAACACTTACATTGTAACAGCCAATTTCAAGGGCCCACCATTAGAGTATAAAAGAAAAAAATTTTAAAATCTTAACAGTACAAACTGAAAAATGATTAAACAATAGAGAACAGCACAGAAGAGAAAACAAAAATCCAAATGAATTTGACATGTTGACAAAAAAATATGAGAAATAAAACCAGTTAAACTCCAATTACTCCTCCAAAAGGGAATTTTGGAAAGGACTAAGAACTTAGTAGTGAACTTATTTTGTGCATTTCTTTAAAGGTAGAAAGACAATTAGAAATACTGTTAAACTCTCCTCAGAGCTTCTTTTGAATTTGCCTACATTGGCTTTCTATCACTGCTGTACAAACTGTATGAATTTCGCAGCTTAAACAATACCCACTTATTATTGTAGCTTTCAAATCTGACATGGTGCTTACCAGGCTAGAATCAAGATACTGCCGGGCTGCATCTATACTGAAGGGTCTGAGGAAAAGCAAATCTTTTAGGTTGTTAGCCAAGTTCAGTTCTTTGCAGTTACAGGACTGATGTCCCCATTTTCTTGCTGGCTGTCAGCCAGAGACCTTGCTTAGCTACAAGAAGCTTCTTTCCAGTCTTTGCACATGGGTCCCTGCAACTCAGAATCAGCAATGGCAATTGGAATTCTTCTCATGCATGGAATCTTCTTGACTTTTCTTTCTGCTGTAAAGGTTTCCAAAGACTTTCATTAACTTGGAGACCAAGGAAATAATGTACCATGAATTTAATCTGAAGAGTAATGGAAAATTCTAGTGTTCATGGGGATAAGGCCACTCTTATCTGGTTATTTAGCTATGGGACACAGGTATTGCTGCAACAGATATTTAAAAAAAAATCATTCCATATGCTGAACTTGATCTCAATATGTTATTTAATAGATAAAGGCAGAAAGATTAATAAGTGCACATATGAACAGAATAATTAATAAGCTTAATTCAGCCACATGCGGAATCTGCACCTAAGGGAAAAAAAATGCACAGAATGGCATAAAGAGAAGTGTTTAACTGATGGAATTCTTCAAAGAAAAGTAGACATTCTTCTATATTTGTGTCATTTTGGTTTAGGGATACATCTCTGTTTTGGTAATATCTTAAGAAAACTATCAACACTGATTTAGATTTAATATTTAAAAAAATCAGTATATCTGTATACTTTTTATTTTCATGAGCATTTTTGTCACACATCAGGGAAAAGACAAGTGGAGTATTACATCCCTAATTCTCTACCATCTAACACTAGAATCTACTATATTCCTTTATTTTAAATTAAACCTCAACCAGATAACTAATAGAAGATAAGTAAAGGAAAGAAGTATTTTATGTCAGAAAGGGTCATTTATAGTAAAAAAAAAAAAGTGTAACAACTTTAGAGAATACTGAAGGGATGTTTTATTTGGAGCTTTGTCTTTTGTTTCAATCAAGTCAGTTTTATAAGGCTACTTTCCCCAAGAGATAATAAATGATCTTTTTTTTTACTCCTTAGAAGAATGTAGATGATAATGCAGAAACTAAAAATGTTCATAGGGTGCTTGAAATTACTGATACTGAAAAGAAAGTTTTATTCTATATATTAACCTATATGATCCAGATAAGTTTATATCACATATCACTGTGACTATAAGGTCTGAGTAAGTGATAATTACAAATTTGCCAAGAATCAGTCCTCCTAAAAAAGCACAATTCCGAAGTGATTTTAATGAGGCAAATTTCACCTTACTTTTATGTCCTTGATTAAATGTCTATAATGGATTAAAATGAAATTAAACAAAATCATCTGTACTATTTATCATCATGATAAAATACTTCATTAATACCCTCAAACCAAACATGCAATCATATATAACAAATGTAGACAATTGGCTTTCACTTCAAATCTGGATTATTTTTCTACTTCTAACAAAATGGAATTAACATTGAAGTTACAAAGTACCTTTTTAAAAATTTTATAATATGATCATCGTCATGAATCCTAGAATAAATCTTACTATCTAATGAGGATTAATCAATTGAAAGCTAGAAGAGTTAATTTCAGGCAGAAATGGGACAAAATTATAATCAGTTATGTTACTTTAAGGTATTATTTAGTAAATAATTCCTATATAGTTATTAGAAATAGTGTTATTCCTCTTGGAGAATGGTAGGAAGAGGAGGAGAGGAAATGGAATCAAATGGAATATAGGCAGAATTTTAGAGTATGTGTACATATGGGGTGACTTCTCTTCCTCTAAAATTTGTCCCTTAAACACAACCATATATATGTACAAACACATACACATATAGAAGTTATGAAAAAACTTTATTTGTTGCTTGAATCTATTATGGGTGGGCAGGTATAGATATCCATATACTTTATGAACACAAAATGAAGTATAAATGAAAGCAGGAATGAATCAAAGACATCTATGTCTAATCTGAAATAATATTTTTAAATCTATAATATTTGTCTGAATCCCTTATGTCCACATATTTAAAAAAACAATCTTTCTGAAAAAAGGAACTTGTGAGCATTAGTGAAAGGTCATTCAACTTGGAATGATTAGCTCCAAATTCTGGTAATCATATGGAAAAATATTGAATTTGAAACAGGAAGTGATTCTCCTTTCATAAAAAAGGAAAAACAGGGGTGTTTGGGTGGCTTAGTCGGTTAGGTTAAGCATCTGCAGTTGGCTCAGCTCATTATCCCAGGGTCTTGGGATCCAGTTCCATGTGGTGGTCCCTGCTCAGTGGGGAGTTTGCTTCTCCCTCTCTCCTGCTCATGCTTTCTTTCTCTTGCTAGCTCTCTCGGTCTCTCACTCTCTCTCAAATAAATAAATAGAATCTTTAAAAAAAATAAAAACAAGGAAAAACATATCTCAATGGGGGGTGGTTTCCAAGTACATTGTGTGTTTGCATGTATACATGCATGCAGGGTGGTACATAGCGTAAGTGGCTTTTACCCTCTAAAACCTTATATTCAATTGTTTAAGTATTGAGTTTTGTTATTATCAAGCATAGTAAGAAAATACTGGATTTCTAGAAAATTGGCAGTGTTCAAATCTGAAAGACATTAAGTATACAGGAAGGCAGCATTTTTAGGATGCCTTGATTTGTGCCAATATGAATGTCAAGTGAACTAGAAAAATCATACACAATCAGATCTTACACACAAAGATGATAATAGAAAAAGGAATTCTGGGAAAAAAATAAAAAGGAATTGTGATATCAGTCATGATTTAAAAATAAAGTATTTGTGCAATGTAATTAAAAGATGTAGAGGCCCCCATGTGACACTTCAACCTAAGAGAATTCTCCACAGTATCATCTACATACAAAAGTTATTACCTAAAATATGAAGCATATTGCTCATTCCTAGGGGAATGCAAATTTTTGTGCAATTAGTAATGTTATTTAACATGCATTTAATTTGACGAACTAGTACATTGGTTCTATAAAAGCATAGATAATCCCTAACAGATGAATAGATTATTTTAAGAAAAGATTTCTCACTCAAGATATAATAAACTCCTTGGATTCATATAACACTAATATGAAATTTAAGAAAATATAGTACAGTGGCAAACTGAAGACTATTTGCCTTCTGTGATAAACTTATCTAATGAGGGACATGAAAAAGCAAGCATACAAACAAAAGACTGACATGAATGTTTAAATCTTATAATTAGTTTGGCTTCTAATCATTTTTTTTTGCTTTCAATTTTTTAATTTTTTATAAACATATAATGTATTTTTAGCCCCAGGGGTACAGGTCTGTGAATTGCCACATTTACACACTTCACAGCACTCACCACAACACCCCCCCAATGTCCATAACCCGTTGGCTTCTAATCATTTTATCCAACCCTTTCTCAATGGGAGAATTTTCTCTACAACCTCCTTGATTTTTTTTTCCATTTAACTTCTCTCTCACTAATTTCTGTTCATTAGGAGATATAGGCTTCCAG
This sequence comes from Mellivora capensis, assembly GCA_004024625.1. NCBI lineage: Eukaryota > Metazoa > Chordata > Mammalia > Carnivora > Mustelidae > Mellivora > Mellivora capensis. Next base: position 12,248 of record PISX010025738.1, on the reverse strand, counting down.
TTACATAGTGAATAAGTCATGGGAATAAAAGATACAGCATAGGGAATATAGTCAATGATACTGCAGTAGCACTGTATGGTGAAAGATGGGGGCTACATTTGTGGTGAACATAGCATAATATATAACCTATTTGAATCACTATATTGTACACCTGAAACTAATGGAACATTGTGTGTTAAGTATGTTGGGAAAAAAAGGGATTGCTTATACAAAAACATTTCTCAAATCTTTTTCGTAATACTTCTTTGTCAGTATTTTTAAAAATATTTAAGGAATTTAAAATATAATAATAATAATAGATATTTTCTGAGGAGTACAGATTTCAGTAAAGTATCACTTCAGTAAAGTATGACACAATATTGTTTCATTAATTGTATTAGAAAGTATGCCATTTACAGCTACAACTTCCTTTTAAGCCAAATGGGTCCTGTTAAATAAAAGCCTCTTTCATTTTTCTGACATATTGAAGAGTATAGGTATTACAGTTTTGGGAAGAGATCTAAGCCAGGGGGATTTCAAATTGTGAATAATAGAGGGAAAATGAAGAAGACTCTCAAGGCATTTTCGGAAATGTGTAGCATGGAAAAAAAAAAAAACAGGAGAAAAATTTAAAAATGATCGACAATTGTTGCTACGTTGGGTGAAAGAAAAAGTATTTCTATTATCTAAAAAGTATTTCTAATATCTAAAAAATATTTCTATTAATACTTCACATTTTATTTATGTAGAAAAAATTATTAATTTATATAATAAGAATATATGTATTTCCATCCAACCAAATGATCAAATGGCAAAGATAATGTTTAAAATTTCCATTTATAATGACATAAATATAAACCTAGAAATAAATCTACTTAATGTTGGAAAAACTGTACTGAAAACAAAACATTACTGAGAAATTTTATATAACTCCCAAATAAACAGAGGTTCATTCCATGTTTCTTATATTAGAAGACTCAATATTTTGAGGTATAAAGCAATATCATTCAACATCTCAGATTATCTCACTTTTTATCTTTTCTTTCTTCCTTTCTTTCTCTTTTTCTCTCTTTCTCTCCCTTCCTTCCTTCCTTTTCCTTTTCCTTTTGATTTTTCTTTTTTCTTTTCTTTTTTTCTTTTCTTTCCTTCTTTAATGAAAACAGAAGAGGCTTACATAAACCAGAAATAATATTGTAAAAGAAAAATCAGGGAGGACGTACACTATCAAAAATTAAAACCTAATACAAAACTATGGTAATTAAACAGGGTGTTATTGACAGAATGATGCACAAAAGGCAACACCAATAAACAGAATATGGAAAGAGACACACATATGAAATACTCGACATAAAATGCTGCGATAGATCACTAGGGAAATGAATTTCTTTTCAGTACATTGTAATGAATAAATATTTGTATAGAAAATACTAACCTTCATACTTATATTACTAGCTCAAAAATTAACTTGTGAGAGAAAACATTTCTAGAATAGAAATCATAAATATCTTAGAGTTTGAGATAAACATTTATTTGATAAATAGGAAAAAAGTTCCTATAAGTGATTGATTAACTGGACTTCATTACAATATAGAACTTTTGTTCAATAAAGTATATCATTCATAAAATAAAAAGTCAAACCAGATACTCTGATTAAATATTTGCTACATATAAATCCCCTAAAGGCCTTACAGATAGAAGAAATAAAGAACAGATTCAGATCAATAACTTCACAATATAGTATATCCAAATATTAAAATGTGCTTAACATCATTAGCATAAAATAAGTTCAAATTAAACCCACAAGGAGATTCTACCACATCAGCCCCCATCCTAAGGACTGATCAAGAACAACAACAACAACAACAACTAGATACACAAGTTGGGGAGATTATAGAGCAACTAGAAATCTGATAGATAATTGCCCAGAGTATAATTCCTGCATTCACTTCAGAGAACTATCCAACAATATCTAATGCTAATATAGAGTAATTGTAGTTTTAGATTTACAGTCAAGAGGAAGGAATGCATATTTGCACAAAAGATACATAAAAGTATACATAGCAATTTTATTCATAAAAGCCAAAAACTATACACAACCCAAATATTCATCTAGTGAAAAACCAATAAATAAATTGTTGTATAGTCATAAAATGGAACCCAGCATGGTAATCAAAGTATATCAGTGGTACACACAACATGAATGATTTTTTAAAAATTTTATTTTGAGCAGAAGATGCTAGACACACATTAGGGTATGTTTCTACTTTCAAGAAGTACAAGAAAAGACAAAACTAATCTATGAATTTAAAGGTCAGAATAGTGGTTACTGACAAAGGGCACAAGGGACCCTTCTGGGAATGATGACAATGCTCAGTGTGTTAGTCTTTAAGGTGGCTATATGCATGTATGCCTGAGTAAAAGACATAGCTATACATATTGAATTTTGTGATCTTACTGGATATAAATATTATATCAATAAATGAAGAAATACAATTTACTCTTGCAAAATGCAGGGGTTTAGGGGCAATCACCCCTGACACAGTTGAAAATACATGTATAACTTTTGACTCCCCCCAAATTTAACTACTAATAGCCCACTGCTGGCCAGGGCCCTTACTATTAGCATAATCAATTAACACATTTTATATGTTATATGTATTAGAGACTGCATTTGTACAATAAACTAGAGAAAAGAAAATGTTATTAGAAAGTCATAAGAGAAAACACATTTACAGTACTCTACTGTATTTAAAAAAAAATCTGTGTATAAGGGACCAGTATAGTTCAAACTTCTGTTGTTTAAGAATCAACTGTACTCCAAAATATATAGATTATAAATGCTTTTATGAAAATGAATTTACAAATTAAATTGACTCATATTAGAAAATATAATACTTTGAAAGAGACACCTAAAGAAGTAGGAAATTTAATTAGTTCTATAACTGTTAAGTAATTGAAATATTATTTTAAAATCTCCCCCCACGGGTACCTGGGTGGCTCAGTCAGTTAAGCGTTCAACTCTTGATTTCGGCTCAAGACATGATCTCAGGCTGGTAAGATCAAGCCCCACGTGAGGCTCTGTGCTCAGTGGGAATTCTGCTTGAGATTTTCTCTTTCCTTCTCCCTCTGCCCCTCCACCCTGCATGTGTATGTGCGTGTTCTGTCTCGCTCTAAAAATATATAAATCTTTAAAAAAATAAAATAAAGTCTCCCCCCAGTGAAACTTTGAGAATTATGTAGTTTACCAGTGAATTCTGCAATTTTAAAGAAGTTGATAGAAGCAAAGGAACATAATCTGAATCATTTTATGAGATCCATCTTATCTTTATATAATAGACATTAAAGGGCGATCACAGCATGGGCTATTATATGACACACACTTAATCAAAATAGAGATTTCTTAGGCAACAAATCAGAACAAAAATATTTGAAATATACAATATGAAGATTTGGGGGGTGGGGAGCAGACAAACAATCAGATGCTACTTGGCTGTGCCACACAGCTATTCTCTGCCAAGTCTGGACATCAGTCCCCAGCCTTTACACAGCAAGGGGGCAAGGTGGTGGGGTCACAGGGTAGTTATGTAAAGTAGCGCCATCTGTGTCCTAAAGGACCTCTACTAGGATCTCCATTAGTTATCTAAAGTGGAGCCTTCTGTGTGCCAATTTAGGTAAGATCTGAATAAGCCTTCCTACGTTCTAATCAGGGCATGCCTTATCCTCCTCAGGGTCTGGAAAATGTAGACCTAAGGGAGGTCATTGCACAGGCATGAACAAGATGGAAGGCCAAAGATGGAGTCAGTGTTGTAAGCACTCCTACAAAGTACTAGCTTAATAAATTAAAAAATGACTTGGAAGTTGAATATTGATTTATGAATTGTTGCTGAGCACAAAAAGGAGGGAGGTAGAGAGATTTTGGGTTTGTCCTATTCTTCACTCAGTGGTTTAACCATGAAAATATTATCTAGTTCATGTCTATATTTTAACTACACACACACACACACACACACACACTGCACATATAATATTGTTTACTAGGTGTTTTTCAATTTTTATCAATTTCTATAAATATAATAATGAGTTATGATATTTGAGTTTTTCACCCAATATTAAATTCCCTAGATACTAATAAGGATACATATAGATTTTTAATGGTTTATAACTGCTAAACATAAATATGGAAATATACCAAAATGTATTTGCTCATTCTTCTAATTATGGGCACCTTACTTATATCCAGTATTTCTTCATTACAAATAATGCTGCTTTGAACATTTTTGCACATGACTCCTTATATGTTCTCTGATGCATATAACTAGATATGGAGTTTCTTGGCTATAGCATAGATCCACTGAAAACTTGATTAGATACTGCAAAAATGGTCTCCAGAAGGATTTTACCAATTGTCTCTATAACTGACAATGATTGAAAGTTCCTATTCTCTTATATGTGAACAAGAGGTATTTTTAAAATTAACATATAATGTATTATTAGCCCCAGGGGTACAAGTCTGTGAATCGTCAGGCTTACACACTTCACAACACTCACCATAGCACATACCCTCCCCAACGTCCATAACCCAACCACCCTCTCCCTACCCACCTCCCCCCAGCAGCCCTCAGTTTGTTTTGTGAGATTAAGAGTAAAAAGAGGTATTTTAATGGAGTGGAGGGACAAAATGCAGATTGGAATTTTAAAAAGTGGGAGATGAAATATAGAAATATTGGACACAAACATGTACTTTGTGACATGCCATAGGAAAAGGAGAGAGTTATTTTATATTATCAGTTATTCCCTAAGTATTGAGAGAATAGCATTGTTTCTGCCTTTTGGGGACTTACTTTGTTGTCAGGGACACAGAACATAATCAAATAACTATATTAATGTCATGAATAAATGTTATAAAGAGGAATAAAATATATAGGATGGAGATAATAGAGTTGATTTACAGAAGAGACACAGTAACTCTCTTACTGTTACTGGTCCAGTAAGACCTCAATAGGGAGGTGATAGGTGAAGGAATATACCTAAATGGTTTGAGTATACCAGGCTATAACCAGGTGACTATACAGAGGATATTCTAGGGAAAACTAATGGTACATGCAAAGGCTTTAAGGCAGAAACATGTTTGATGTGTTCAAGGCATGACAAAAAGAGCAGTGTGATTGGATTGGTGAGCAGGGTAGAGGACCTTAGGAGATGAAGTTAAAGACTTTGGCAAAGGTCTGCTCACATAGGGTTTTTTGGCTATGCTACAAACTTCAAATATTATTCCAAGTGTGACCTAAAATTCTGAGAGTTGAAAGCAACTCATGATCTCTTTTCCTTTTAAGTATCTTACATTCAAGGTGGTAGAGAATACATTATAGGAAGACAGAACAGAGTGGAAACGAGAGTCTAGGGTAGTTTCCTTTACTATAGTTGAGGGGAAAAAATCATTATGGCTTACAAAACAAATCAGAAATGGAAGAACTAAACTTGATAGAATTAACAGTACAGTTCTGTAGTATTTGCTGAAGGATTGGTTGAAAGGTAGCACATAAAAAGAGGAATAGCTTTTTGCCATGAGCATCTGGGATAAAGGCAATGACAATACCTTTGGTGGGAAGGCCTGGTGCAGGGAATAGGAGGCAAAGGAAGAGGTTAAGAGTTGTAATTTACATGTTAAATGTGAGATGTTTCTTAAGCATCAAAGGGTGGATGCAAATTGGAAGTTTAGATGTTAGTCTGGAACTCAAAGAGGAGCTCAGGGATGGAGATGATAATCCGGAAGACCATCAGTTTATTTGAACCCATTGGAAAGTATGAGAGCATCAAGGAAGGAGTGGGTGTATATAGAGATGAGAAAAAGCTCACGATGTATCCCTGGACTCTCCAAATTACTGGAAGACAAGAAGCAATAGCACAAGCTCTGAGAAACTGTTACCAGGGACTTAGCAATAAAACCAAGAGGGCATGGCACCCTGTGGGCTAGGTAAAAATATGGTGTTTGTATTATTCTTGGATATCTCCTGCTTCTTATTTGTCTTTGTTTCTATGTAGCCAATAGCCTATGAGCTCTTTAAAGGAGCTTTGGTTCCTAGAACTTGGCATCAGTGACTTGCACCCAGCGTCTACTCAATTTATGTTGAGTAAATGAAAAAGCAGACATCAAGTTATAAATAATTCTGAAATGTGTAGCACATAATTTTGAGTAAAGAATGAAAATAGTATGCAAAGTGTCTTAAGAACTTAGCCTAGGAAACATGATAGAGCTGAATGAAGATGTGCTACTCTGGGAGAAGAGTATAAAAGAGGAAGGCTGAAAATTGTACAGGCAAATTTCAAACACCTCACAGCTTTGCCTTTGGCTAAACCTGGGGCTGAGACTGTTAGATTTAGCAAAAAATGGTAGCGAGTATTGGAAATTTGGAATATAAATTACTAGGAGCCTAGATAGTTATAGATTATTATAGTTTTTTATGTATAACTTATCTGTCATGTTGGTTACCTGCCAATTTAATAAAGATATAATAAAAGCCTTCATTTTCCACTTTGACACTTTGAAAATGTATCATAGATTCATGAAGGTTAGTAGGTGATGTCTTCCAATAATATATGCATAGTAGATAACCCCAAATCTTATAAGTAAGATTTTTTTTTCAGGCAAAAATATGATTAAACTAGATTCAGCCTAAAGCAAAATTTCATTTATGATTTATTGATATTTTTGTTTGGTTAAATCACTGCAGGGGAATTATGTTAGAAAAGCAGTTTGTGTCATCCTAGTAAAACCTAACCCTGTATCCAATAAATGACAAGCAGCAGTTATATTTCACTTTGCTAGGTACCAGAGAACTGGGATCTATAAACTGTCCTGAATATAAATGCTTCTTTTACCTTGGAGTAATACTAAAGAACATAAAGGCATTAATATACCAAATACAATAAATTGAAGGTTCTACTTTAATTAGTGATCTGGCATCATTTAAGATGTCTTTATGTCAAGGAATAACTGCATATTATAGGATAAATAATCAAAATTATTCTTTTGAAATGTCTCTAGAAGGGCTAAAATAATAAACAAGGCAATTTTGTTCTTTAGCGTTCTTCATAATAAAATTGAATGAATCATTATCAGTGAAATAAGTATGTATAGTATTTTTCAGGACTCACTAATAAAAAATTTTTTAATGTTAAATTAATCAGTATATTTTAGTTTTAGATAATATCTTGAAGTGCAGGTGTGCATGCATAAAATGAAGGACATGGTGAATATTTACAACATTTAGATAAAGGTGAGTAGCCATATATAAACATTTAAAAGCCTAAAAAGTATGTAAGGGAAGCATATAGGATATAAAATAAGATAAATCAGCATTTAATTGTAGTATCAGCAACTATAAGGCCTTGAGGAATTATCTGAGTTTCAGTTTCTTCATCGCCATTTAATGAGGGAAAAAGCACTTGTATCATTCAGTTAAATAAAGATGAAGAAGATTATGATGTAAAATTGACTAGAATTGACTAAATTATAGAATTAACTAAGAAAGTATGTCTTGTAAAGTGCCAAATTTCATTTGGTATTGCAAAGCATTAAATGATCTTTGAATTGAAAATGATTTTATATAATATTTTCTTAAAGGGAACTGTGCAGATAAAATCTTGTTCTGTAGGAGTTCACAAACTTTCTTATGTGTCTTGAAATCAATAAATGGAAGTCAGTGTGTGTTATTAAACAACCATCTTGAATAATTATTGAGTTTCTAAAATCTATCCAGTTACTTATCCAGTCTATGTTAGAACACATACTGTATATAGGATTGCCAGATAATAAACAGAATGATCAGTTATATTTGGATCTCAGAATATAATACATGGTTTTTAGTATAATTTTGTCCCATGAAATAGTACACAATTATACTAAAAATTTATTTCTTATTTATCTGAAATTCAAATTTAACTGAGTCTCATATATATATATTAGCTAAATGTGGCAGCCCTAACTCTAAAGTTTCCAAATTTTAGAAACAATGCAGGATAGTATTAGAATAGCCATAATATTGCCAAGAGTAAATGAATCTGATTGTCAATTTTCCCTTTTCCTCCTATTAGTGGAGCGATCTAAATTATATGGGTCATGTTCACCTTGTTTACTGAAAAAAAATACAGTAATTCAAAAAATTATTTGTAAACGAGTATTTTTTAAAAGATTTTATTTATTTATTTGACAGAGAGAGAGATCACAAGTAGGCAGAGAGGCAGGCAGAAAGAGAGGGGGAAGCAGGCTCCCCGCTGAGCAGAGAGCCTGATGCGGGGCTGGTTCCCAGGACCCTGAGATAATGACCTGAGGCTTAACCCACTGAGCCACCCAGGTGACCCTAGATGAGTATGTCTTGACTGAGTGTGGGGATTTAAAATTCTACAAAATATAATTAAAATACTCATTTAAAATATCAGACATATAATTTCCTGCCATATAGCCCTCTTTTTAAATGCACTATAAAGTTAATCTTAAATATTACTTATAACAGCTTTCTAAGTAGTAATATATCAGTTTGGAGGTTTTCTCATCAAGAGTTCTGAACCAAGAACCCTGAACTATGAAAAAAATTTGAATTTTTATATATTTTTGTTGTTAATAAAGAGAAATGACTTTAAAATGGTCTTCCTAATTAGATTCTTAAAATTACATAATGTTCCAAAAGGTAATATCCCATGAGGAAGATCACTAGTATGAAGCCAAAGCCTTTAAACATAATTTTACACTATATAAGTCAATATAGAAAAGTATTTGAATTTCTACAATTTTTACCATTGTGAAAAAAAATTACAGAAAACCTAAAAATGGAAAGATCTATTTTTTTTCATGGACTGGAAGACTTGATATTATGAAGATGGCAATACTCCCCAAATTAATCTACAGAGTCAACACTATATCCAAATCCCAGCTATATATATATATTTTTTTTGCAGAAATTTTCTATTCTTTATATAAAAATTCAAGGAACTCCAAATAGTGAAAATGATTTTGAAAAGGAAGAACGAAGTTAAGTACTCACCCTGTGGAATTTCACATTCTCTACTATGCTACAGTAATCATGGCTGTCAGGTACATGCCTAAGGATAGACATATAGAGTAATAAAAATGGGTGGAAATTTCAGAAATAAATCTTTATATTTATGTTCAGTTGATTTTAGACAGGGAGTCAAGACAATGTAATAAGGGAAAGTAAAGTATTTTCAACAAATAGTGCTGGGACAACTGAATATTCACATGCGAAAGAATGAAACCAAATTCCCAGCACATGTATGCAAAATATTACTCAAAATTAATCATGGACCATATTTAATGTATTAAATTATAAACATCTTAAAAGAAACCATAGGAATAAATCTTTGAAATATTAGATTAGAAAATGGTTTCTTAGATATGATACCAAAAGCAAAAACAACAGAAGCAAAAGAAAATTAATTAATTAATTAAAACTTCATCAAAGTTAAAAATCTTTGTGCTTTAAAAGATACTACCAATAAAATGAAAAGACAGTCCACTGATTCAGAGACAATATTTGCAAATCATATATATGACAAGTAACTTGTTTCTAGAATATATAAAAAAAGTCTTACAGCTGAACATTAATAATTGGGCAAAGATTTGAACAGATATTTCTCCAAAGAAGATACACAAATTGTCAATGAGTGCATGAACAGATGCTCAACATCATTAGTCATTCATTAGGGACATGCAAAACAAAACCATAATGAGATATAATTCAACCCCCCTAGGATTGCTATAATAATAAAAAAAAAACTGGACAATAACAAGTGTTAACAAGATTAAGGAAACATTTTTACTTTCATAAATAATTGGTGTGAATGTAAAATGATGCAGCCACTTTGGAAATCAGTTTGGCAGTTTCTCAGAAAGTTACCATAAAATCCAACAGTTGCACTCCAAGGATTATAAACAAGAGATCTAAAGACATGAACATACCAAAACTGGTATACAGGTATTCACAACATCATTATTAATAGTAGTCATAAAGTAAAAATCCCAAATTTCCATCAAATGATGAATAGATTTAAAAATGCATTATATCCATACAGTAGAATATTATTCAGCAAAAAAGGGAATATACTAGCAAAATTTGCTATAACATAAACGAGCCTTGAAAACATTATGTTAAGTGAAAAAAGCCAAATATGAAAAAAAAAAACACAAACCCACATTCTGTATGATTCCATTGATATCATATCTAAAGTAGGCAAATCAATAAAGGCAAAATAGATTGTTAATACACAAAAAAGCAAATAGTCAAGTTCTGGGAGAGGGGATAATGGAAAATGAGTGCAAGTGAGTATGGAGTTCCATTTTGGGGTGCTGAAAATGTTCTAAAAGTAGACAGTGGTAATGGCTGTACATCTCTGTGAGTATACTATAAGCCACCAAACTGTATACTTTAAATGGATATATTTTATGGATTAGGATTTTATCTCAAATAAACTGTTATAAAAATAGAAAAGAGTGATTGAAATGAAAGTTTCAGTTCATTGACTGACGAACTTAAATTTTTAAGAGATGCTGATTTACTTTATAGTTAGCATAGTTGTAAAGAAGTCTACCTGAGAAGTTGGAAATCAGTACATCTGTGAAGTTCTTGTGCAACAGGAGACTGGGTCAAACTAAATTATGCTGCATAAGCAGGCTTTTGGGATGGAGTTGTCTCCAGATCATCTTCCCACTGTTGACTACCCTTGTGTTTTGTTTGTTTTTCTCATAGCACTTTGCATTTGTACTTTAACTATTGGTCTCCTACATGCACTTTAGAAGAGCATAATGTAATAAAAAATAGAAAGATAAAGTTGGACAGTCTATTTGTATATGTTTAATTTAAAAATTTAAAAATTAAGCTTTGCTTATATTTAATATGTAGGTGGTATGGACTGATTAGTGTCATTGATATGTTGAAGATCTAACCCCCAATGCAATGGTATTTGGAGGTGGAACCTTTGGGAGCTAATTAGGTCATAGGATTGGAGTCCTAATAAGTGGGATTATTGTCCTTTAAAGAAAACACAAGAGAGAGAGGATCTCTTTTCCCACCATCTAAGGCAAGGAGTCTATCTCCTCTAGAAAGAGGGCCATTGCTGGGAACTAAGTTGGCCAGTACCTTGATCTTGGGACTTACCAGGCTCTAGAACTGTAAGAACAAGTATCTGTTGTCTAAGCTACCCAATCTGTGGTATCTTATTTTATCAACCTGAACTAGGACAGGGGGCAGCAACTACACCCTTCTTCTCCCATCTATGAGAAACCCTCCGATTCCTAAATACCTAAATTTCTGCAATCATACAATCATGCAATATATATGTAAGATATGAAATATATATATTATATACTCTATGTAGAGTCATTAATTCTATTATGTATTTTTTAACTTAACATTACCAAAAAGAAAAGTTAGCATAAAAATATCTCTGCACAAAAACATAGATTAGAGAAAATATGAACAGTGCAATCAAAAGGAAACAGCGACAGAAAGTAAGCTGAACACTACTATCCCTAGAAAGAGCTCTTGGTTAGCAAAGATTATAAAGTATAAACAGTGAGAGTGCAACATAATATTTAAGGAATATGAAACTTACAACTGCTCTGCAGTGTAAGTGTGATAACAAAAGAGATTATAAGTCTGTTTTCAAAGAATAACCCTATATAACAGAGAGGGCATTTTAGAAACATTTTGGAAATAGTTCCATTATTATATGTTAGTATGCCCCAAGGAAATATAAAGATACCACCATTTTATGAAATCTACAATTGAACATTTGAAAGACACAGAAAATATTTTTTGATCTTCTAAAAAATCTTCTAACCAAGGAATTCTACTAGTTTTGTATATATATTTTTTATACATATGTATTTTTATTTAGATATTTTTATATAGATATATAGATATTTAGATATTTTTTATTTCATTTCTTTTCAGCGTAACAGAATTCATAGTTTTACAACACCCCCAGTGCTCCATTCAATGCGTGCCCTCCATAATACCCACCACCTGGCTCCCCCAACCTCCCACCCCCCGCCCCTTCAAAACCCTCAGGTTGTTTTTCAGAGTCCATAGTCTCTCATAGTTCATCTCCTCCCCAATTTCCCTCCACTCCCTTCTCCTCTCCATCTCCCCATATCCTCCGTGTTATTTGTTATACTCTGCAAGTAAGTGAAACCATATGATAATTGACTCTCTCTGCTTGACTTATTTCACTCAGCATAATCTCTTCCAGTC
>PISX010025737.1:0-25706 GCA_004024625.1 Mellivora capensis | reverse complement strand
CCCCCCCCCCCCCAAGGCTTCCCTGCGCTGGGGCCCTCCCGGGATCCACGTGTTCAAGGCTCTTTTCCCAGTGAGCCTGGACACACACCGAGCGACTAAGGGCTCTAGACTATGGCATCGAGGACCCGAGTGGGTCCAGCATGGAGTGCCCATGGTGCTCTGTATCAGAACCTTAAGATCATGTGTGATCTGACCCAAAACCAAGAGTTGGACATTTTAGTGGGCCACCCAGGCACCTCTAACATTTGAATATTTAAAATTAATATTTCAATAATTTAAATTTGCAATAACAAAATGCATTCTGCCTTATCTAAATAGAGAAATAATTTGTTAAAGAATACTGAGATAACAGGGAAGAGGCTGTGTATCCAGCCATGCACGAAGATATGGCTCATTAAAGACACTCCTAAAGCCAAATGCTGCAATTCCCAGCTACCACCCATTCCAGTAGAGTGGATGTTACATACTCAGGTTGCTTACTTTTGGATCAGTATTACACACTGTTAATGACAGAATATGACTTCTCTGCTTTCAGGCTATGGCCAAAGGAATCTAGAAAAGTGAGTTTTCTTTAGAGAGGCCAAAGAAGTATGGGAAATTATCAAGATATAGAGAAGTTATACAAAAGATAACAAATAGTTAAAATGACAATGTTTGCTACACATAGATAAATCAATTCCCTTCCTAAAATGTATACTTTCTCCTTTCTGTCATTAATATCTAACCATTTAAATACAAACATCATTGGTAATTCAAAAAAAAAATTGTAAGAAGATGTTACAATTCTTATTTGAAACTTCTGGGATCTTATTAGGTTATCAGTTACCATGGGGAGCTAGATACATCAGAGCACAATTTGTACAGAGATGTGAGTATAGATCCTAGGCCTGATTATAAGAAAGCAAGTGTGAGAAATCAGCTGAGAAACATTTGGATAAATGGAAAGGTGTTGAAGTTCGAGTGAAAACTCAACATCTTGGATAAGAGTTACAAATTCTGTCATAAGAATACCTTTCTACCATTAACTTCCCCTCTTCTACATACTGTGCACTGAAGATTAGTTTTATTGCAGCTGGAATTTGAATATCTTAAGTATATGTTTTGGTGATTATATTTTTCTTTAGCTAAAATTATCATAAATTTCTTTACTTATTAGCAGCAATTATGTGATAGTCAAGTATATTAGGAAGTAAACATGTTGATTTGTCTCCAGGGTAACCTATGCACAATTGGAGACAGGTGAAGACATAAAGAACAAAATGGATAATGTTATAACAATATAGAATAAGAATTGGAATTGTTATTTGATGAAATAAGAGTCCAGCTTCTATTTACAAAGCTGAGTTAACATAATGCCAGGAAATTAGACTAGCCCCACAATCCAAAATTATATATGTAACAGCTCCCAAGAATATTATCATTTGAAAATTCTTCAGACACATAGCCCTTCAAGAGAGAATCACACAACATAGACATCTCAAGAGAACATCCTATCAGTTATATTCTGCCTCCAGTAAAGATTACAGTAGTTATCAATTCCCAAAATGTACATTATGGTAATAAAGTTAGAGTTGATGAAGGATATAACATCCTCATTTTATAGATTATAAAACCAAAAATCTTAGAAGTGGAAAATATATACCCTCATTTTTATAAGTGAAAATTTCAGAAAGTGAAAGCAATATGAAGAAATTCACATATGAATGGAAGAAAACATTTTAGAAGGCAGATGTCTTGGTGTTGAACACTAAGCCAGAATAGCATTTCAGACAGTATGCACATTCTTAAGTACTATACTATACTGCCTCTTGACAAAGGAGAAGTGTGGTTATTGAATATCAGAAGTCCAACATCAATCATAATAAAAGAAATGTACATTAAAATAAGAGGAGATTATGGTTCTCAGTTGATTCTCGTTATTTGCAGTAGTTACATTTAAAATTTTTTTTTTCTTTCTTTCTTTATTTGCAAGAGAGAGACAAAGCACAAGCAGGACAAGGGACGGAGGGAGAGGGAGAAGCAGACTCTCCACTGAGCAGGGAGCCAGACATGGGGCTCCATCCCAGGACCCTGATTTCATGACCTGAGACGAAGGCAGATGCTCAACTGACTGAGCCACCCAGGTGCCCCGGCAGTAGTTACATTCTATAAAGTAGCTGTGAACAGTGAATTGGTGACTACTGAGCCCCTGTTCCAAGAGGAAATACAAGATTAGATTTCTGAAAGCTTTTGGTGAAAACGTTTCTTCAACTGAGAAATTTATAACTTTAATTATATGCAATATTTGTTTGATTATATGAAGCATTTTTGTATAATAAAACACTAGCTGAGAAGGGTTTACTATGATCCTCACTCTGGTAACATGAACTTAAATTTCTTTGGCTTTCAACATCACAACAATGCTATCAACCATGCGTTGTTGTTGTTCTTTTTTATCAATCATCATCTCATGAATCCCCATATTTAGCCGTCTTTCCATCCTTTCCGTAACTTCATCATAAGCTGTAGATGTTACTTTAGCACTTTACAGGGCATCCTCATGTACAGATCAGTGAATTTCCTCTTCCTTTTTCTGGATAGACAATACTGTTTCATTAACCTTGAACTCACAGCCAGTAGCACTGTAAATCATGCCTAAATGAAGTTAATCTAACACAAGTATTTTCTCCAGAAAGCACATCACAATTTCCTTCCACACACACACACACACACACACACACACACAAAACAAAAAAACAAACAAAAACAAAAAAAGAAGATAGCACTTTAGCACAGTGCTTGGGGGCCATTTTGAACAGCAAAATCACCAAAACAAGCCCCCAAATGCAAAAATCGCAGCACTAAATTGACCATGAAAAAGACACTTGAGAGTTAAAGCAAGAATGCAGAGTGTTACCTTGCTTGACCTCAACTGGGAATAGTTTTTCACTGCTCTGTCCACAAATGACCAGGAAAGTGGTGTTTCATTGAGGTTACAAATAAAGCTTAATGAGTAAGCAAATTTCATGAATAAAGATTGACTATATATTGACCAAGAATTTGAAAGAATGACAAGACTAGGGTGGTCAGGATGGAGGACAGGGTCTCCACTGCTGGCATGTGTCTTCTGAATTAGGACAGAATTTTCAGAGGTCAATTCAGGAAGAGGAATAAAAAATTTTAAAGATTTCATTTATTTATTTGACAGAGATCACAAGTAGACAGAGTAGCAGGCAGAGAGAGAAGAGGAAGCAGGCTCCCTGCTGAGCAGAGAGCCCGATGCGGGGCTCGATCCCAGGACCCTGGCACCACAACCTGGGCTTTAATCCATTGAGCCACTCAGGCGCCCCGAGGAATAAAAAAATTTTTTTTTAAAAATCGTTTACATGTGATGATCAATTTCATGTATCAACCCAATCTGGCCACAGGGTATCCCAATGTTTGGTCAAGCATTATTCTGGATGTGTCTATGAAAGTATGTTTGGATGAGATTAACATTTACATTGGTACACCTAGTAAAGCAGATTGTCCTCTCTGAGAAGGGCTTGGGGTGAAGATGCTGCTCATTCAATCAGTTGAAGCCCTGACTAGAACACACAGGCTGACCCTCCCTTGTTAGGACAGAATCCTCCTAGCTCATTGGTTTTAAAGTAAGGTATCATTTCTTTCCTGGCCTTTGGACTCAAACTGAAATATTGATTCTTCCTGTGTCTCAAACCTCAAGATCTTCTGAATGAAATGGCACCATTGGCTCTCCTGGATCTCCAGCTTGCTGAATCACCCTATAGATCTTCAGACCTCTCAGTCTCCATAATCTTGTGAGCCAATTTCCTAGAATCGACTTATTTCTCTCTATATGTACATCCTATTGGTTCTCTTTCTCTGGAGAACTCTAATACACAGGCTTTGTCATTGGAATTGTACTTCTAGGAATATATCTTGATTTACTAATCAGCAATAGATATATAGATAGATGACAGATAGATGATAGATAGGTAGATTTATGTGTATGTCTATATCTTTTATGTAATAAGCAACTTATGGAACTACTATAATAGCAACAGATTGGAAAAAGGGCCTAAACATCACAAAATTTTTTCTGTTCATCATACTATGCCATGATACAAAAAATTATGATATGGACATATTTATTTACATTAAAAGGCACTTAAAAATATTAGGTTAAAAATGACTCTGGGGGGCGCCTGGGTGGCTCAGTGGGTTAAGCCTCTGCCTTCAGCTCAGGTCATGATCCCAGGGTCCCGGAATCGAGTCCCGCATCGGGCTCGCTGTGTGGCAGGGAGCCTGCTTCCCCCTCTCTCTCTGCCTGCCTCTCTGCCTACTTGTGATCTCTCTCTCTCTCTGTCAAATAAATAAATAAAATCTTTAAAAAAAAAATGACTCTGGGGGGTGCCTGGATGGCTCAGTCATTAAGTGTCTGCCTTCAGCTCAGGTCATGATCCCAAGATCCTGGGATCGAGCCCCACATTGGGCTCCCTGCTCCGTGAGAACCCTGCTTCTCCCTCTCCCACTCCCTCTGCCTGTATTCCCTCTCTCCCTCTCTCTCTGTGAAATAAATAAAATCTTTAAAAAAATGATTCTAGGTACCAAACATAATGGAATTATATTTTAAAAATATATGTGAATATGCATGCATAGAAAGAACTCTTAACAGAAGTGATTATCTGGAGTGGCAAGATTTTGGATAATTCTATATTTGTTACCTACTACATATCTACATATCTACCTACTACATATTTTTCTATAATGAACATATAATAGTGTTGTTTAAAAAAAGAAAGAAAGAAAAGCCATGATGGAACTAAGGCTTGGTGACATAGTAGAAAGAACTCTAGATTTGGTGTTTGGTGACCTGGGTTCTAAACCCAGCTCCTCACTAATTTCAGCAGTAGCATAGCTATCCTGCTCCTCATTTTCTCATCTATAATGTGGAACTGGAATAATTGCTTTCTAAGGGCTTTCCTACACCAAAGTCAATCTTCCTTGGGCTCATGTCTCTTTGGATTCTTTGGTGAGGGTTGTAAGTGTTGATACCCTCATGATCTCAACTCCGGAATCCAAGGAGGCACATGGAATGATTTCTGCACATGGGCTGATGGGACATTCCCAACTTGTGGCTCTAACCCTAACTTGGCTCAAACTTGGCTTGTGATACTAGAAGGGAGGGACATAGATCAGATCTAAGATTCTAATTACCTGGTTCCATTGTCCAAGTGTCCTAGAGAAAGAGACAGTATATAGTAAAAAACAAAAAACACACAACAAACAAACAAAAAACCAAAAACCATGGATGTTGGGTTTGCATTCCCACTTAAGCACTTACTAATTCTGAGGAGGATTTTCCTCACCAGTAAAAAAGAGACTATTCTATATACTTCAAGACTTTTTTGTGAGTTCTAAATTATTCAAGGTATCTAAAGTACATAGGACAAAATAGGCACTAGGGAAAAAAGGCAATCTTTCCTTCTCTTCTTCCTTTCTCAGATGACACATTCTAGAATCAGGTAAACTCTTAGGAAAATAGGGGAAGGGAAATAAGTTTTTTTCACAATTGTCCTAGGACCTAGAAGTAATCTTGTTGTTCTACCTAATGATTACATTAGACAGTTAATAAATGGTAACACACAATGAATGCGTTGTCATAGCAGTAAAAAAATAAAATTTAAAAAAGCAAGTTAAGCAATAAGAGACAGGAAATAAGGATTTAATTTTGGGATGCAATTTGGAACACAGTTAAGGTGACGGAGAAGACTAATATTTCATTCATCTAATAAAATATCACCAGGCTGGGCCGTGATTAGACACAGAGTCATTTCCTGGCCCTCTAATAGATAATAGCTGTGACATTGTATCCTTTAACAAAGTGCCAGAGGAACAGCTTAGTGTACTCCAGGAGGAAAACAAATCACACCTGTCAGACCTCCATGGTTCTGGGATTCTGCCCACAAAGTGGTAACATAGTTTGACCTTATTTTACTCAAGAACCCTGGTGATTTTGAAGGGGCGGGGGGTGGGAGGTTGGGGGAGCCTGGTGGTGGGTATTGTGGAGGGCACGCATTGCATGGAGCACTGGGTGTGGTGTAAAACTATGAATTCTGTTACGCTGAAAAGAAAAAAAAAGAACCCTGGTGAGATCTCAAGATAAGAGGTTATTGTTTTATCTTGAAAAGTGCTACCTCTTGGAAACAGAGTTGGGCAAACTCACACTGATGTGTAACTAGGAACAAATTATGAGGCCTCTTATCAATTCAATGAATCTTAGTTTTGCACAGTGAAATCACTTAGTAATCCAAAGAGATGATCTCCTAAATGTTCTGGTCTCTGATCCCGTTCTGATGTCGATTACCTCCAAATTCCCTAAAGGTGCAGCTCCCCAACTTTGTGCCAAGTCATCTGAAGGGAAGGCAGAAAATTCACAGGGGAGCTCTGGATAGTCTCTGTTTTTTAAGGGAAACACTTTGATACTGAGTGTCTACCAGATGGCTCCTGAATTACAAGTCAGAGTTAATTTTCAGACCTGGTAACATTCCTTTGAATGACATAACTTTTAGAAGCTGGGTTTTTTGCAGTTGCTATGATAAAAAGCAAGCACCACACAAAAATTAACATGAAACAGGAAGTGATGGTGGTGATGCCCAATTTCAAGAATGATACAGGATTTTTTTTTTAAAGATTTTATTTATTTATTTGACAGACAGAGATTACAAGTAGGCAGAGAGGCAGGCAGAGAAAGAAGGGGAAGCAGGCTCCCTGCTGAGCAGAGAGCCCGATGTGGGGCTCGATCCCAGGACCCTGGGATCATGACCTGAGCCAAAGGCAGAGGCTTTAAACTACTGAGCCACCCAGGCGTCCTAGGATATTTTATTTTATTTTTTATTTTAGTTTACATGTATTATTTTTTCAAATGGCTACTGAGTTGTGAGGACATGAATACTTACGAAATCATTTGGCTCTAACTACTTAATACACTAAACTGTCAGGTATTTCTTCTGTCCTAAGAATGTTGTGGAAAAGGAAGAAGAAAAAAACAAGCAAACAAACAAAAACCACATACATGAAGGGACCCATGAACAAAGAAGGTCTGGCAACCTCTGCCCATATCCCTCTTCTACCTTCTCAATATGGCTCAGGCCAATATTTTATCTTCAAATGCTTATCTATCATGATAAACTGCCCAAGAAGGCTGGGGAGATGGGTGTTCTTTTCCTTAAAGCAGAGAAAGTTAAAATACATTTAAGTTCATTAAGATCTTTTCAACCTATTGAAAAATACCTGTTCTGGTTCATGTTAAGTATTTGTCACCCGAGGACAACCATCTGTTCCCTCCAATTCTCAACTGGCCTTAGCTTCCTGTCTTCTTGTCAAATGTATGAGATGGCGGATGGCTTGATTTCCAAAATCAGTGTGCTCTGGGGTTGCATACTGCATGTGCTTATTTACAGCAATATTTATTCTGTCTGACCTGCTTTCTGCACTTCTCCAAACATATCTCCATATCTCATAAATACACTATTTCAGTTCTGATCATGTTGCAACCTGCAAGCACCCTAAAATAATTATTTTATTTTCTCCAGTTTAAACTGGAAGGCTGGGAAATAAATGTTCAGACTTTATCAGTTACTCATATTAACAGTAAGGCACAGACACTCCCACTTATAATTGCATAGTGAAGATCCCTGAGAACCTGTTTGAAACCTTTTCTTTCTTTTCTCTCTGTTGGTTCTGTCTGGGAGAATTCCTCCCATCTTAGTGCTACTGTAGCATTAGATCTATGTAGATGGCTCCCACGTTCCTATCTCCTTTATCTTGTTTCTGAATTGCAGCCCCACGTTCCAAATTACATAGATATTCCACAAGCCTCTAAAACATCACTGTCCCAAATATATTCACCCACTTTCCTCTCATACTGCTTTTCCTACCTCATTCTTTTACAACCAACTCAGGCTTTTACTCTTCTTTCTAGCTGTGTATCTTTTCCTTCACCCTATATCCCCCCTACAACTTCACAGGTGCAGGCTTGTATTTCTTCTTACCCCGGTTCATTCTTTACAAAGCAGATAGATCATTTCCTAAATTCAAAGAGGCCCATGTTACTTCCCCCTGCCAGCTTTATTGAGATATAGTTCACATATAACACTGTGTAAGTTTGAGATATACAATGTCATGATTTGATGTATGTATATATTGCAAAGTGATTACCATGATAAGGTTCGTTAACACATCTACCACTACACATGGTTACAACGGTGTGTGGGTTGAGAACTTTTAAGATCTACTTAATCCACTTTTCAATTGGAGAAGCCAAAAGAAGGGTACATCTCTTCAATGAATGTTTGTATCCTTCAACCACCTTCACCCATTCCCCCCAACCTTCACCCCCTTGCAACCACCCATCTTTTCTCTAAGTTTGGCATTTTTAGATTCCACATATAGGTGGTATTATACAGTATTTGTCTTTCTCTGACTTACTTCACATAGCATAATGCCCTCAAGGTCCAACCACATTAGCACAAATGGCAGGATTTCCTTCTTTTGATGGCTGAATAATATTCCACCATTTCTATATACTACATCTCCTTTATCCATTCATCCATCAATGGACACCTAGGTTGTTTCCATGTCTTGGCTATTGTAAATAATACTTCCATGTCATGTTTGGAATTTAGCCTTCTGTGCTATGGCCTTGGATGATTTAACTCCTGCTTGTGTCATAAGTTTCATCTGTAGCCTCTTAGCATCTCCTCTTATCACAGCTCTAGCCTTCTTTTGACTTCTCAAATATTTGTTGCTTTTCCCCAAATCAACTCTATATAATGCTATTCCTGCTACCTGAAAAGTTCCAATTTTGGCCTTCTCCACCTTTTAAATGTGGAATAGTGTTAGGTTTAAGTTGATCTTTGCCTAAATTCTATCTTCTTCTAGAGCAGTTCCTTATGCAAGTCAACATACTTCAACTCCCACTCACTCACCGTTGCCCCACTCTGCCTCCAGGAAAGAAAAGTGTTCTCAGTTTAAGTTGTGTTCAAACTGGCTTCAAATTTGGAGGAGACAAGAGCTTAAATGTACAGTTATGTTAGCATAATGACCCGAGTTAGCCACAACAGTGAAAAACTTGCATGCATTGATAATAAAAAAAGAGAAATCTTAAAAAGTACTTGAAAAGTACTTGAAAAACACATGAACACAATCTTCTGTTAAGCTTTCAATGGGAAGATCTTTCTTACCATGATCTGTAACTTAGAAACCAAGGAAAAATGTTAATACATTACCTTCATTAAATATTTGCTTTATATATCCTAAAGTATATAATCAATATCTCCTTATTCATTCATTCATCAACATATATTTATTGAATCCCTGCTGCATTCTAGGCTTTGTGCTAGCTCTAGAGTCAATCCATTTTGAGACAAGGGGCTGGCCTTCTTACTCCAGCATTAATCAGTGATTAGCTGTGGTTGGAAGGGACAACGTCACCTCCCAGACAGGATGCTCCTGATCTCCAAGGTCAGTCAGTACTTAGAAAAAGTGGCAGTTGTGAGCTCTTAGCAGTCAAAACTCGTAACAACTGTAAGGTGGGTACAACAGCCTTGAAAAGTCTATTTGAGACACCAACAGCTTCTACTGCAAGGTATAAGTGAAAGAGTTGTAATCCTGGGAGCCCCAAAATGTTACAACTCTGGGGTAGACAAGGGTCTCATTAACATAAGTATTGCTGCAGGAATGAATAAGTATATATTATATTGTGCAGAATTACTTCCAACTTGTTTTAACACAGTAGGCCAAGAACAGAAACAAAGGTATCCTCAGACTGGGCCAACTGGATTAATCAGTTTCTATGTTGTCTCTCCTTGAGACATTTGGAAGCAAGGCTAACTCCCTTGGATCAAGAAAGCCTTTGGCATTCTGGATTCATTTGAGGAACAAAAGGGGATAATGAAACCTTTGAAAGTCTGTTATAGGAAAAAAAAAAGTCATGATCATGCTTGTACCCTTAAGCTAGTGAGGAGCGCTTACAAAGTATGGGTTGGAAGGGGGTTGGTTATGGGTGAGGTGCAGGAGAAGTCTTCTAAATCTGTTTCTCCCATGTTTGTGGGGCTGAGAATTAATAACTTTAGAAAGGGGAAGCTGTAATCAAGTATCAGGAAGTATCAATCTTCAGGCCTAGAAATGGGATAGGAAATGCACAAGAAAGAGCTCCTTAGTGGTCTACCAACTAAGATAATTCTTTCCATTTAAGCAGAGACTGTCTACATGTCAAACACTGATGATTACTGAAGTAATTTAATAATGTTAAATATTTTAAAACCAGAAATCTCACAATCTTTCTGAAGTTATTCTCACATTTACTTTTTTTCAACACTGATAATGTTATTTAAAATTTGGTGAAAAGCTACATGAGGTAACCCATTGAGCAAATGTGCTACATTTTTTGTTTAATCCAAAATATGAGCATGTACATTTTTTTCCCAACTTGGGAGGGATGTTCAGTGGTCAACCTACACATTGGTCATTTCCCACATGTGCAGATACATCTGCTGAATAAATTCTTAAATGTGGAATTGTTGCATCTAAAGATGTGTATTTTAAATTTTGATGAAGAATGCTAAGTCATGTTCCATAACTATTACTGTTTGCACTCTGATCAATGGCAAATGAAGTAAACATTTATAATTAAATGCATAACTACCTTATCATATAGTCATTCTACAGTTGGTTTTCCCTGAGAAAAACACTGTTTTCTATCATTCCTCAATAATTACAGGAAAGATACAGGGTGTTATTTTTTCATTAAGTGAAACCTTCTTTGCCTAAAAATCCCTTCTGTGAATTCTTTATTCTCGCAAGGAGTGCTTTGTGCAAAATGGCTTCACTCAAACCCTTAGGGGAAAAAAATCATAAGATTTGACACAAGAGAAGTCTTTTATGTATTTACTTCTCCAAATTTCTTTTCTATCTCATTACTGCCACACATGGAAAAAAGTATGAAATGATGTAGAGAACTTAAGCTAGGCACTGATTTATCAGAAAGAGCAGGAACATGCATTTAAAATGCTCATCTTTAAAGAAAAAGAAGGAACAAGTTTTTTAAAATGACTTTACTGTACATCTAACAAAAAGAATCAATATCTGGTTTTTGCAGGAGCAATCCCATAGTGAAAATAAAATCATTCACCCTTGTAGCTTTAAACAACAAATTTTTGTGCCTAAGGAAAAAAGGGCATTTTCTAGAGAAGCTTTAAAAGAATAATGAGAATTTAAAATTACTCATGTTCCACTTTTTTTAAAGCACTTTTTCTTGAAAATGAAATAATTAATGCACCATTCCTAATACCCAAAAGCCTTGAACAATTCTTCACAAAGTTTACTAAATAGTCAAGACTGAAGTAGATGTTAGCCAAGAAAAATAAAAGCAAGAGACAGAACTGCATTTTATAAAGTATTATTTCTCTTGAAGACCTCAAGCAGGCAAAATGCCAACAGAGTTGTTAGAATAAGCTTTTCAAAAGCTACAGGCAGGAAACCAAAGAAAAGATACACAAAATCTTCTTTAAATAGAAATAAGATGAAATGGAAAGAAGGAAAATTCAACATTTCCTAACCACCACTCGTCTTTAGATTGTGTCCCTTAAATTCAACCATATTTGGTGCTTTGGAAGTATGTATCAGTTAAAATGAAAAAGGAGAGAAAAAGGAAAAAAAAAGAAAGTGAAAAAGGAGACAAAGATATGCATATGCAAAGATATGCAAAGATCAGCTAATACAAGCTACTGCGTTTCTCTCATCTGAAGGCACTTCCATGTTTGTTTAAATTAATACCCTCATGTTGGTTCTCCTAATCATGCTAGTCAGTAGACACACTGACTAGAAATCTATGGTTCACCCCGTGGGCAAAGCTCCCTTTACACGTTTATCTCACAAGATTCCTTTTATTGCAATGTGTGTTCACTTCCTGCTTTCTACGTATAAAAATGTATTTTAAAAAAGTAATCCAGAGCAGCTGAGCCACCAAGAGAGGTTCAGAAGCAGGACGTTGAAAATGCAGATCCGAGACTCAGATACATATATATATATATATATATATATATATATATATATATTAGGAACTCTTCAACATAAAGGTCACAGCCAAAATATGTGGTGAGGCAGAATAATGAAATAAAAATTACACAGGAGAAAAAGGCAGTGAACAAATCAGCAGGGACCAAAAGCAATCGCGCACCAGGGTACCTGCTATGTGGGAAAGCGCCTGGCACAAACAGCCTCGCAGGGGGCTGCTTGCGGAACTTAAGCCCGTCACCAGTCCTCTCCAGGCTTCGGTTTCCCCATTTGCAAACTGGGAAGCTGTTTGAACCTCATACCCTGTGGGTGGGTCTCTGATTCTATGCTCCTACGGGTGTGTCAAAGGAAGGAGGATGGGGCTGAAAGATGTTACCTGGAAGGCTATTTCCTCCATCCCATCTGACATGATCTGGGGCATAAATAGTGCTACTTCCCAAATATTCTTCCATGCATCCCAGTCCTTATTGCGCTAAGATGGAGCTTTATGACTTGATCTGACCAATCAGCTGTGGGCAACTCTGCATCATTTCTAGGGTGAAGCATGAAAGAGTCCACAAATGGCACAGTCCATGCCTTGTGCGTACCCAGAAACTCTCAGGTAGTTCTTCCATGCTTCACTGGTATGGGAGTGGGGGGTGGGGCTTTCAAAGCTGCTGCCAGACCCATAGCCCCGGAGCGTCTTCCTGCCCTTGCTAAGTATGGCCACCATGGCATGTGGAATGTAGCACCACATCAAACTGGGAACTTTCTGGTAACTAATCTCATCAAACTAGATATTCAGGTTGGGTGATCATTTGATGTCTCCACCCCAGTCCTTTCCAGAACTTCAACTCAAGCTGGGGAAGCCAAAGATCTGATGTTTGGTATAGACCTTAAGACCTCTAGTTTGAAGACTTCTCATACATTCCCAGTTGGAGTATAATTTAGTACCATCGCTATGGAGTAAAATTTGGCAATATTTAGCAACTTTTAAGTACACATGGCCTTGAATAGCAAGTCTACCTTCAAGAATTTATACTGCAGGTATAATCATGCTCTCACAGAATGGTCTTTTAATAAGGCTATTCATGGGGAATTTGTAATAGTGAAAGATCAGAACCTTGCATATCCATCAATGTGAAACTGGTTAAATAAAAATTATGGTAAATTCATACAGTGGACTATTATGAAGACACCATATATAAGGAAGTGGCTCTTTATGTGCTGATCTGTAAGATCTCCAAGATGTATCTGGAAGATTAGACTGAAAATCAGTAATATGGATTATGCAGAAAGGCAGTGGGTAAATAAAGTTCAGAAGAGGAAGGAAAAATTTTCACCAGATACTCTTTTATACTTCTTGGATTCCGAACCATGTGACTGTAAAATCTATAAATACCTATAAACACATTTTAAACCAAAAAATACGCTTGTTTAATTTTTTAAATATACCTTGTCCCCTAAAAATATGTATGCATAAAAAAATATATACTTACATTTTAGAAACTGCTCCAAGTTGAATAATTACTTATTTGTTCTTTGAAATACCTTCTCTCCCCAGAAGTTACATTTGCTTCAGTTTTAATGAAAGAAGAGCCTCAGGGCACAGAGAAGCAATTATTAGTTCCTCAGAATAAGCAATTACTGGCAACTAGGATTTAATTAAATCAGTTTAAAGTTATAAAAATGACGTCTCTCTACATAAGGTCAATATTTGGGATTTGTAGCATTTTTTTACTCAGACCTTTGTGTGTTAAGTGTTTCTCCTTGGCTTATTTCAATATTTGCATTAAGACGCATTCTAGGGGTGCCTGGGTGGCTCAGTAGGTTGAGCACCTGCCTTCGGCTCAGGTCATGATTCCGAGGTCCCACGGTAGCCCAAGTAGCCCCTGCCTACTGCTTCCCCTTTTTCTCTCTGACAAGTAAGTAAACATATATATTTTTTTAAAAACGACTCATCCTAAAGTATCATTCTATAGTTTTTGTAGCTTCTATAAAACTATATCCGTTGGATATAAAATGACAAGCACAAGGCAATCTTTTGGTGGTTCTCAGACAACTGAAAGCAAACTAACGGTTTTGTGGAATGCTCAGGGTACACGAAGCCTGCTCTGAGCCCTTTGCTATTATTTGTTTGGTTGGTTGTTTAATCATCACAATGACTCCATTAACCAGGTACTACTACTATCATTTTACAGGTGAGGAAATTGAGGCACAGAGGAGTTCACCAGGGTCATGCAGGTAAGAAGTGATGGAAAGAGGATTCATACCCTGGATTCTGCTCCAATAATGATGACGATAACTAATATCTATTGAACAGTCATTATGTGTCAGGTACCGCCCTAAACACTTCCACAGATTAGCTAATTTTCGAGGGATTGACCAGTTTAATCCTTACAAAAATTCTATGAGTAGGTACTGTTATCCTCCCATTAGATATGAGGCTATCTTCCTAGTTCCAGATGCTATAACAGAATACCCTATTCTGGGTGACTTTGACAATGAACATTTATTTCCCTCTGGGCCAGGAGACCCATGCAGGACTCAAGCCCAGGACCCGGGGATCATGACCTGAGTGGAAGGCAGATACTTAACCAACTGAGCCACCCTGGCATCCCTATCCCCCTCTTTAAAGAGCTGCCAGTAGCTCAGTGAAATTCCCTGGTTCACATAGTAAGGAGTAATACAGACAGGGCTTGAATCCAGCTGGGTCTGCCTTCTACAACCTGGGCTCTTCCCGTGACACCTGTGTGCCCCTCCCTGAAGCACAGGGCAGACCATCGGGGCCTGGGGTCAGCTCTGGCACTAGCCGGCTGTTTGTCTTGTCCAAGCTGTCTAACTTCTCTGGACTTCCATGGCAACGCTTGTAAAGAAAAGAGGAAAACCAGATGGTCTCTAAAAACACTGACAACCCTGGGAGTTTCTGACCACCCAACTTCCCCCACTCTGTCCCTTCTCTCAGTTTAGAAATTCCATCCAGGGAAACCTCTATTCACCCCCTTATATTCTGAGACTACAACACTCAGGGAAAATAGCTCACAGCTGAAGAGTTCTGAGCATTTAAGAGTGAGAGTTGAAGTTCCAGAAGAAAGCGAACATTTGTCTCACGGACCCAGGTTCAAATCCAGACCTGGGTTCAGCTCCTGGCTGCCCTCCCTCCACATATTTCCGTCATCAGTTCCATCATTGCCTCCACCACCGCTCCTGCCTTGGTCCTGTGCCTTTGCTCATGCGGAACCTCCTGCCTTCTTCTTCCCTTTCTCCTTCCTTTTCCAAAGCTATGATATCCCTCAGGTCCCATTTAAATTGCCTCCTCTCTAGGACTCCTCCCTTGTTCTCTCCTCTTTCCCTATTGGAAGCATTCGTTCTTGTACTTAGTTTAGTTTTTCTCCCTAAACGCTAATGGAAGTCAAGAGCACACAGATCACTGCCATTTCATTTATTTTGTGCTATCCTTTTAACTATCTTTCTGGTCAGGATATTTTTCATGATCTCAGGTCAGTCTAGTCTACCATACTGGAAGCTGACTTTTTTACATGTGAAGCTTATAACAAGTTTATTTTTTTAACATGCAAAATAATCCCCGGTTCCTTTGACCTTTTCATCCCCCCTCCCCCACAACTATTAAATATCTTGGTTGTTTTTCCTCTGCCTCTCTCCAACTTTTCTCTCCCTCTTAATTCCTTTCATTCTCCCTCTCCCTGTTCCTTTCTCTCTTCTTCATCCTCCTTTCTTCCTTCTCTTCCACTTCCTTCCTCTCCTCCTCCTCCTTCTCATTCTCTTTCTTCCTTTCTTGTTAAATGTATAATTTCAATTCAGTTTAGCCAGTGTGTTGAAGTCCAGCTATCTATAGAACTCTGTCACTGGCATTAGAGAGGATTAAAAAAAATGGTGCCTGGGTGGCTTAGTCAATTAAGCATCTGCCTTCAGCTCAGATCATGATCCTGGGATCCTGGGATCCCGGGATCCCGCATAGAGTCCCACATGGGCTCCCTGCTCAGCGGGGAGTCTGCTACTCCCTCTGCCTCCTGGCCCACTTGTGTTCGTTGTCTCTCACTCCCTCTCTCTCTCTCTCACTCCCAAAAACAAATAAGTAAATAAAATCTTTAAAAAAAGAGAAAGAAGATTAAAAAAAAAAAAACAAGAACAATCTCTCCCCTCAAGGAATTGGCAACCTACTCAGAAAGAAATCTGCAAAAACTAACGATGACAAAATGCAGTCTAAGAAATGCCTGGGGAACTGGAGATTAATCTTCATTTGAAACAAATAATGCAATATACACCCACACACACACACAAAAGCTGTCTTAAAAACAAACTCAAGAAACTTATAACATTTAAAAAATATTAGATTTACTAACAGAGAACCCAAGATACAAATTAGTTATAATTTGAAAGTTCTTCCAACTTTCATAAAACAGAAAACAAAGTCCATTGTTATTGTTGGTTCACAAGCTAATCAGTTACATTTTATATGGAAAAGATAAAATGACTTTTTCTTCTGCAGTTATTTAAGCAAAAAGTAGCCTAAATTTCATTTATAGCATAAAATTTATTTCATTTTTTGGCTTGCTTTTTCAGGTTAGATAGGCATTATGTCACATTTTAATAGACCCTAAGTGCTCTATGACAATATTTATACGGTGATGTTTGCCTTATATGGAAGAACTTTAAAAAAGGAACACTACAGTGAAATGGTGAGAAGTTATCTAGCATACCTAGCAGTCCAGTACACATTTTTGACCTTAACAATCCAAAAGACTGCCTTCTCCCACATTGTGGAGTAGATGGCTTTAAGTCTTTGGAATCTAAGCTAGATGGAGACCTCAGGGCCCTCTCTAGGCCAGTGCAGCACTCCTCATCCATCAGCTGGACCAAGCTAAAGTCTCCTTCCCTGGCCGTGCTAAAAGGCAATTTTATGCACTTCTCCGTCAGTCTCAGATGAGCTGTTTCATATCTTACAAACAACACTACCAAAAAGATAGGCCTTCATATACCTCTTAATGTATTACATTAATAACATAATCAATGTATTAATTTACTTTTGTGTAAAAGAAATAGAAATAGTCCACTATATAAGAACATAATGCAACCCCAGGAATTGCTGTTTATAACATTTTTATGTTGATTTTTGTTACCAAAATCAGAACATGTCTCAAACATTAGGCAGTATGTTTACTGAAATTAATCAAAAATAATACAGGGGTGCCTGGGTGGCTCAGTGGGTTAAAGCCTCTGCCTTCGACTCAGGTCATGATCCCAGGACCCTGGGATAGAGTCCCATTTCGGGCTCTCTGCTCCGCAGGGAGCCTGCTTCCACCTCCACCCCTCCGCCCTCTGGCTGACTCTCTGCCTACTTGTGATTTCTGTCTGTCAAAAAATTAATAAAATCTTTTAAAAAAATAATAATACAAAAGTGTGGTTCAAACACACATGTGTAAACCAAAATGATGATGAACACAAATAAGCGGGGAGAGAAGAGTCAGAGAATCAAAGGCTGTTCATTCCATTCCCTCTTCCTTTACAAACAAGATCCCACTATCATATTGGCTTCCATTTTTGTTCTTAGCTTATTGAAAGCCTGTGTTTCAAAACATCTTGTGCATTGAAAAGTAACAACACAAAACTTAGTGAGCATTGCTCTAATGAAAATTTTGGATAACCATTGTCACTATACTGGAGTTATTCATCTGTGGTGTCAGTCATATACATATTTGTAATGTCCCAATTTATCAGCTTAAAAAACCCAGCCAGCATATAAGTGAAACATACTACAGCTCTCCCATTATTAACGACAGGAAACATAAATATAACTTCCTTTCATCCAGGGTATCCTTAGCAAGATTTGCAATGCATTTTATTATTATATTCACATAAACAATGCAGAAGAAAATTTAAATCAAAACAGAGATGTTTGATTTATTTGTACTCCTTTTCAACATTTCTTCTGATGTGACTCTAAAATAATGAGTAACACTATATTTTAGTCAATAAAACCAATATTCTGCTTTTAAGAAATGAATTATAGAAAATTAAAAAATACTAACTAATAGAAAATGTAATACATTGGCTGGGATTCTGTGCATTTCAAAAATTCTGCCAACAGTGTAAATATATTTTAGGGCTATGACACAAGAACTTTATTTGGCCTATAAATATATTTTTATCTCTACATATTCTATTTTGAGGAACATTGATAGAACATTTGCTTCAGCCAAAAATCTTTTCAAGAGAAATCAAATAAAGTTTAGGTTTCCTTTCTCCTTATAAATGTAAAAATGCTACAGAAATTTTGTATTTTACAGAAAAGTAGGGAAAAAAACCCACAATTGTCCATTATCCCACTTGCTGTCAGTAGCATTTTTGCTACAATTTTTCTTAGGCTTCCTTAAATGCAAAATTTCTTATTTGGTGTTACTTTTCTCTCATGGTAAGAACACAATTTGGTATTCGTTTCCCAACAGCTTCAAATACAAGGAAAGGGATTTTAAAATGATACTCAAATTCTCATCCCACCTCTCCCTCTGACAGGTTTTTATCACCTTGACAAATCACTTATTTCTCTAAGCCTTAGCTTCCTTGTCTAGGAAATGGGGATAATGCTGATGTTTGTCTGTTGCGATTCCCAAGTGAACGTGTGTCCACAAAGGTCAGTTTCTCGTTGGTGAACACTGGTGACCCACAGTAATCAGAACTCCTCTCGGGCTACTTTGCTGCCAGGATCAGTATGATGAGAGCAAGGCTCAGTGATTTCTGCCAGACATGCAAACATTCCACGACTTTCAGGACCACCAGTTCTCTATCTTGAGGAAACCTCATAGCAATCTTCATGGAAGTGTCGTTCTAAAGCAGAGATAGCCACCCTATTCTAAGGTGGTGAGTGTTAGGGTCCGTGATCAAAGGAGCGAGACTGATACAAAGCGAAGGTCAAGCAAAGCTTTATTTCCCGCCAAGAGAATCAAACTGACCAGTCGGGGCCGTCTCTAATAAAGAGGCGACGATGATGAGGACGACGACCCTGATGACGCCAGCCCCAATGACGCCGCTCCCGACGACTACCCCGATGCCGCTGCTCCCGATGACGCCGATGACGACCCTTCCCAGCCTCACAGACTAACTTTTATAGAGGTGGTTGAGCCTGGCTTATACACAGGTGGCCAATGAGACTGCAACACACAGGGAAAACTGAACAGTCATGCTAGGTCGGCAATACAGGTGGCCAATTGAATTTCAATTTACCATAGTAAATATATGTGCACCCCACTGATTGGATGTCTCCATCCGGCCTGGCCCGCCCCTGTATCCGGGGTTTGCAAGTAAGTTCCTCTGGCTAACCAGGCCCTCACATTCCCCCCTTTTTCTTGGAAATTAGTCAAATCCTTGACTTTTCAGCCAGTTCTATGTTCTCCTGTTATAAGGGGTTATATTGAGCATGTAAGACTAACATTTTATCGCTGTATTTTCTCTTATACAAATGACATTAGGGCGTTTATAATGCAGGGGCCAAAAAGTAACATTAGTGCACAGTCGGCTGATGAGTTAGTCATTCACTGCTTTGGTGGAGTCCGGAGAAGGCCCTCGATAGCGTGGGTGGTGGTCAAGATGAGATTGTGATCCAAAGTCAATTTACTTGCATCCTTGACCAGGAGGGCCATGGCAGCAATTATGTGGAGGTAAGGGGGGAACCCAGCCACTACTGGATCTAGTTTCTTGCTAAGATATGCTACTGGCCTTTGCCAAGGCCCCAGAGTCTGAGTCAAAACTCCTTTGGCCACCCCTGCTTTTTCATCCACATACAAGTGGAAGGGCTTGGTCACATCTGGGATGGCCAATGCTGGGGCACTCAGTAAGGCTGTTTGTAATTCCCAAAATGCTCCTTCTGCCTCAGCTGTCCACTCTATCATAGTGAGCCCCCCTTGTGCCAGTTCATAGAGAGGTCTGGCAATCTCCACAAACTGCGGTATCCACAGCCTACAGTAGCCCACTGTCCCAAGAAACTCCCTCACTTGTCGGGATGTCATAGGGCAGGGTTATCAGGTGATCACCTGTTTCCTGGACTCAGACAATGAACACACTCCCTCGTGGAGATCAAACCCTAGATAAGTGGCGTGGCTCTGACAGAGCTGTGCTTTCTTTGCTGACAACCGATACCCTTTTTCCTGCAGAGTCTGTAAGAGAGTTCTCGTCCCCCGCAAACATGACTCATAGTTCTCAGCAGCTATTAGCAAGTCATCAACATACTGTAACAGAGTGACTCCCGGGTTGGAGGTTCTGTACTCACGCAAATCCTCATGTAGGGCCTCATCGAAGATGGTGGGTGAATTCTTGAACCCTTGGGGAAGTCTTGTCCAGGTGAGCTGGCCCTGGAACCCTTTCTGTGCGTTGAACCACTCAAAAGCAAAGAGGGACTGAGACTCCCTTGCTAAAGATATGCAGGATGAAAATTGGGCTCCTGTGTCCACCAAAAAATCAATTGATTTCCCCTCCACTTTAATTTTTACTCTGGTGGCCAGCATTGCCATCTTCCTTTTGGGGCACTCCCCGGCCCAATGTCCTTTTTCCTTACAGTAAGCATACTGATCTGAATCTAAGTCTTCCCGCCTGCCTTCTCTGTGCTTAGGCTTTTCCTTCCATTTACCATCCCCTACCTGCCTCATGTAATGCCAAAACCTTAACCAGTTTTTTTGTCTGTTTTTCATCCTCCTGTGCATCCCTGTTGTTAAACACCTTTTCTGCTATTCCCACTAACTCAATCAGATTCTTCCCTTCAAATCCTTCAATTTTCTGAAGTTTCCTCCTTATATATGGGGCTGACTGACTGGCAAAAGCAAGATTCACTGCCCTCTTATTTTTGGGTGCCTCAGGGTTGATTGGGCTATACATTTTATAGGCTTCAATAAGCCTTTCTAGGAAAACTCCTGGAGACTCATTCTTACCTTGAGTCACCGTACTAATTCTGGTTTAGTCCGAATGCAGCTTCTACTTCTGGAAATTCTTACCCATTTCAGTTCCAGGATTTCAACATATCAAAGACCTGTATTTGTTCTGAAAGTCTCCCATATGAATTTCCTTTAAGGCAGAATTCATCTTACAAGAGAATTAAAACAATTACAAATGACAAAAACTCAGAATAGATATGGTTAAATATCAAGTGATGACCCTTACCAAAACATTAAAACTTTAGGAAATGTAAAGAACCTCTGGAGTAGTTACAGCATTTACCCAAATGTAACCCAAGGTTTATTATTGATTTAGCAGTACTTCCTGAGTAACTTAGCATATCAAGGAAAAGCCTTATGAGTCAAAGAGATTTCATTTACAATTCTGGGTGGGCAAAGAGAAAACCATTTACATTTTCTTAGAAACATCTCAATCTCTAGTGAAGACTAAATATCAACCAATTGTGAACTGTTGCAACAGCAGTTAAGCACAAAACATGTTTACCAACAGATTTCAAAAGCACAAACCTAGTTCCAGCAACCAGCGCTCTAGGATTTTATCCTACTTGTTATCCAAGCAAAACTTCAAAGCTTCAGGTTACGAAAGACTCTGAAAGCTACTTCAACAATTACCCATTAAAACCCCGAGACAGATAATTAACCATCAGTTCAGTCATCTCTTTGCTAACAGAGTTCACCTTCCACCTGGGCCCATTCCACTTCAGACACCATGCTTTCCTGCCAGCAAGGGGGAGGGGCTAGGTAGTCCATATTGGGCCAGAGAAGGCAAGGAATTCCCCCAAACAAAGGAGTTTCGGCAGCTGCTTGGGAATATTCCTTAAAGTCTCTGTCTCAAGTTAGACTAACCCTAGTTGGCTCTAGTTATAGCCCTTAACACACGAAATGAGTGAGGGAGAAGCCTCACATCTATTATGAGGAACAGAGAGATGAAAGTCAGAGTCCCCTTACACTCTGCTTGCCCCATTCCTTCAAACACAATAAACAACACAACAGACAACAAAAAGACAACACAAAGACAACTGCAGACCCAGCGGTCCTTACCCAGAACCTGCGTCAGTGGGGATTTTCTCAGTCCCCGGTGACCGGCGGCCAAGGGAGACTCAAACTCCCTGGCCGCCCAAGGGGACTCGAACCCCTGGAGACCGCCTGGGGGGACTCGAACCCCCTGACCATCTAGGGGGGCTCTAACCCCCTGGTGATCTACCAGTTGGAGGGAAGGGGCATCCCTTCATCCATTCCAGCCCTGGGGAGCATGGCTGCATCCAGCTTCTTCCCGGTGGGCCATACCCTGGAGCTCCACAACCAGACAGACAGACAGGATCCCAAGATCTTACCTCTGGAGGCTTTTCCCAGAAATTCTGATGCTGGCTCAGTTCTCATCGTTTTATCCCAGAGAAGCCCCCAATGTTAGGGTCCATGATCAAAGGAGCGAGACTGATAAAAAGCGAAGGTCAAGCAAAGCTTTATTTCCCGCCACGCATCGAGAATCAAACTGACCGGTCAGGGCCGTCTCTTACAAAGAGGTGACGACAACGAGGATGACAGCCCCGACGACGGCGCTCCGACGACGATGACCCCAACGAAGCTGCTCCCGACGCCGCCACTCCTGAGGACTACGCTCCTGACTACCCCAACAACGCCGCTCCTGACGACGCCGACAACCCTGACGACAACCCTTCCCAGCCTCACAGACCAACTTCTATAGAGGTGGTTGAGCCTGGCTTATACACAGGTGGTCGATGAGATTGCAATACACAGGGAAAACTGCATAGTCATGCTAGGTCGGCAATATGGGTTGCCAGTTGAATTCCAATTTACCATAGTAAATATATGCATGCCCCACTGACTGGATGACTCCATCCGACCTGGCCCGCTCCTGTATCCAGGGTTTGCAAATAAGTTCCTCTGGCTAACCAGGACCTCACAGTGAGCAGTGATATTTCTAATTAGAATAGATAATGAAAACTAAAGCACTCTTCCAGGGACATCAGTCTGAAGGGCTCTCAACAATTAATACACCACTCAGGGAATGCAAACTGGTGCAGCCACTCTAGAAATATTATGGAGGTTCCTCAAGAAATTAAAAATGGAACCACCCCAGGACCCAGCAACAGCACTACCAGATATTTACTCAAAGGACACAAAAATACTGATTCAGGAGAGGAGTCATCAAGATGGTGGAGAAGTAGTAGGCTGAGACTACATCAGGTAGCAGGAGATCATCTGGATAGCTTATCAATCCATTGCAAACACCTACAAATCCAACAGGAGGCCAAAGAGAAGAGCAACAATTCTAGAAACAGAAAATCGACCACTTTCTGAAAGGTAGGACATGGAGGAGTGAATCCAAAGTGATGGGAAGATAGACCGCGGGGGGAGGGGCCGGCTCCTGGCAAGCAGCGGAGCAATGGAGCACAAAATCAGGACTTTAAAAGGTCTGCTCCACTGAGGGACATCGCTCCAGAGTCTAAACTGTGGTGAAGCCCACGCGGAGTCAGTGTGGCCCCAGGTCCCGCAGGGTCACAGAAGGATCAGGGTGTCTGAGTATCGCAGAGCTTGCAGGTATTAGAGCGGGGAAGCTGGCTAGAGAGACAGAGTTGAGGAGTGAGCTCTCAGCTCGGGGTTACCTTGAAACGGTCACAGGCTGGGTGAGCTAGGAGTGCAGCCAGAGGCCAGGGAGACAGGAGTGATTGAGCGCTTTTCTCTGAGGGCACACTGAGGAAGGACACTATATCATACTCAAAGGGTCCATCCAACAATAAGATCTAACAATTTTAAATATCTATGCCCCTAACATGGGAGCAGCCAACTATATAAACCAGTTAATAACAAAATCAAAGAAACACATCAACAACAATACAATAATAGTAGGGGACTTTAACACGCCCCTTACTGAAATGGACAGATCATCCAAGCAAAAGATCAACAAGGAAATAAAGGCCTTAAATGACACACCAGACCAGATGGACATCACAGATATATTCAGAACATTTCATCCCAAAGCAACAGAATACACATTCTTCTCTAGTGCACATGGAACATTCCCCAGAATAGATCACATCCTGGGTCATAAATCAGGTCTCAACCAGTATCAAAAGATTGGGATCATTCCCTGCATATTTTCAGACCACAATGCTCTGAAGCTAGAACTCAATCACAAGAGGAAATTTGGAAAAAAACCCAAATACATGGAGACTGAACAGCATCCTTCTAAAGAATGAATGAGTCAACCAGGAAATTAAAGAAGAATTGAAAAAATCCATGGAAACAAATGATAATGAAAACACAATGGTTCAAAATCTGTGGGACACAGCAAAGGCAGTCCTGAGAGGAAAATATATAGCAGTACAAGCCTTTCTCAAGAAACAAGAAAGGTCTCAAATACACAACCTAACCCTACACCTAAAGGAGCTGGAGAAAGAATAAGAAAGAAGCCTAAACCCAGCAGGAGAAGAGAAATCATAAAGATCAGAGCAGAAATCAACGAAATAGAAACCAAAAAAATAATACAACAAATCAACGAAACTAGGAGCTGGTTCTTTGAAAGAATTAATAAGTTTGATAAACCCCTGGACAGACTTATCAAAAAGAAAAGAGAAAGAACCCAAATAAATAAAATCATGAATGAAAGAGGAGAGATCACAACCAACACCAAAGAAATACAAACAATTATAAGAACATACTATGAGCAACTCTACACCAACAAATTTGACCATCTGGAAGAAATGGATGAATTCCTAGAGACTAAACTACCACAACTTAACTGGGAAGAAATAGAAAACCTGAACAGACCTATAATCAGTAAGGAGATTGAAACAGTCATCAAAAATCTCCAAACAAACTAAAGCCCAGAGCCAGACAGCTTCCCAGGGGTATTCTACCAAACATTTAAAGAAGAATTAATACCTATTCTCCTGAAACTGTTCCAAAAAATAGAAATGGAAGGAAAACTTCCAAACTCATTTTATGAGGCCAGCATCACCTTGATCCCAAAACCAGACAAGGATCCCATCAAAAAAGAGAACTACAGACCAATATCCTTCATGAACACAGATGCAAAAATTCTCACCAAAATACTAGCCAATAGGATCCAACAGTACATTAAAAGGATTATTCACCACGACCAAGTGGGATTTATTCCAGGGCTGCAAGGTTGGTTCAACATCCGCAAATCAATCAATGTGATACAGTACATTAATAAAGGAAAGAACAAGAACCATATGATACTCTCAATAGATGCTGAAAAAGCATTTGACAAAGTTCAGCATCCCTTCCTGATCAAAACTCTTCAAAGTATAGGGATAGAGGGCACATACCTCAATATTATCAAAGCCATCTACGAAAAACCCACCGCAAATATCATTCTCAATGGAGAAAAACTGAAAGCTTTTCCGTTAAGGTCAGGAACACGGCAGGGATGTCCATTATCACCACTGCTGTTCAACATAGTACTAGAAATCCTAGCCTCAGCAATCAGACAACAAAAAGAAATTAAAGGCATCCAAATTGGCAAAGAAGAAGTCAAACTCTCACTCTTTGCAGATGATATGATACTCTATGTGGAAAACCCAAAAGACTCCACTCCAAAACTGCTAGAACTCGTACAGGAATTTAGTAAAGTGTCAGGATATAAAATCAATGCACAGAAATCAGTTGCATTTCTCTACACCAACAACAAGACAGAAGAAAGAGAAATTAAGGAGTCAA
>PISX010025736.1:0-25708 GCA_004024625.1 Mellivora capensis | reverse complement strand
TCCTAGAAAACACAGGCAGCAGCTTCTTTGACCTCAGCCACAGCCACTTCTTGCTAGCCCTGTCTCCAGAGGCAAGGGAAACAAAGGCAAAAATGGACTATTGGGACTTCATCAAGATAAAAAGCTTTTGCACAGCAAAGGAAACAGTCAACAAAACCAAAAGACAACCAAAAGAATGGGAGAAGATATTTGCAAATATCTTATCATATAAAGGGCTAGTATCCAAAAATCTACAAGGAACTTAACCAAACTCAACACCCAGAACACAAATAATCCAATCAATAAATGGGAAGGAGACAGGAACAGACATTTCTCCAAAGATCACATTCAGGTGGCCAACAGACACATGAAAAAATGTTCTACATCACTCGGCATCAGGGACATACAAGTCAAAACCACAATGAGATCCCACCTCACACCAGGCAGAATGGCTAAAATTAGAAAGTCAGGAAACTAAAGTTAAAATAAAAATAAACTCCTACCTGTTACTAAGAACCGTTAAGTCTAGATACTGGTAAGCTAAGTACTTGGCCACCATCTCATGAATGCTGACAGAAGACACAAGACTCCTAAGTTAGGCACACAAGACTTTTCTACTGAAGCAGCGTAAGCTTCAGGTTCACACTGGTTCCTTGTCCCCCAATTCCCACAGGGCAATGGGGTGCAGCTTGGGTGAATACTGCACATGCAGTGGGTTTGAATCGCAGCTGGGGAACTCTGAACTGAGGGAACCCAAATTTTATAAAGTATCAAGCAAACCTGCCTGACCTGTGTCCCAAAGAGTGACAGTATCTTTATTATACTGGATAATAAATCAATCTGCCCTCTGCTTCGGAGGGAGAGATTGTAACTTCCAAAGTTGTTCCCTATACATAAGTCACTAAAAAGATAGTCCAGAGCAAAGTGGCCAGTGCCTCTGCTCACAAATATGCATAAATGCAAGACATGGAGCACAGTCTCTCAACACACACTTGTTACGGACGGATCTAGTTATACCTGTGATTTCCTACTCTCAGGTCTTTCTTGCAACCCACGCCGTCTCTCATAACTGTCACTGCTTTGCCCTTCTATTCTCTCTTAATAGACTCTAAGCTCAATAAAAAGGGAAACTCTCTTTTGTTCACCCAAGTATTCTACGTGCTTAGAACAGTGCCAGGACAAAGTGAGCATTTGATACCCATTTGCTGAGTCAGTGAAGTATTCGCTCTGTTCTATAATGTGTTTTCCCTCAGGAATACAGGGTGAGCATCTTCCAAGGACAACACAGAGCTCCTGCTCATTTGTAATAGCTGTATCACTGATTAAACAGCTGTGTAACTTATTCACATATCTACCTCCCTTATTAGATTGAGATGCTTGATCTAAGAAGTATCAGACCAGGTTTAAATGCCTAACTTGGAACATACTATGCATAACCTGAGCAAAATTTAACCTCTCAGAGCCTTACTTTACATTTGTATAAGTTTTACATTTGATGGGAACAGACTTATTGTCAGGAGTACATTAATCAGCATACTCAAAACTTATAAACGTGCCTGATACACTATACACTCAAAATTAGTTCTCTCCATATGTACAGGTGGGATTGTTCTAGGTTAATACTGCCCAAAAAGAGAGGAAACAATTTTTTTCTAATGACCTCATTTAGGAGTTGAGGTAAGTCCAGCTGATTAAGGGAAAAGAATAAGACTGGTGATACTGAGATGGAAAAGCACTTTAACAAAACTTTCACTTTACTTCACTCTATCGTCCCTTTGAGCTACTTTGTCTTTAATGCCAAACTTCCCAGTCTTCTCTACACGCTGCCTTCCCTAGATCACCCTTAGGTCCTTCCCCTGCACTGTCCCTGCAGCTTCCTCTTCCCCATTGGTTTTGTTCTTAGAAATCACAGGCTATCAGTAAACCAATGGGCCCTTTCAAGACACATTTTTCATGACCTCATAGTATTAACTGTCATAGCTGACTGCTATGCCCTCGAAATGCTGTTCCTCTCTGGCTCCCTTGGCATCTTACCAACTAACCAGGAGCACTGAGAATCAAAGGGTGACAAAACTACCTTTGAGGTGAGACAGAACACAGGACAAAGAGGACTTCCATTAAAGTAAGAAGAAAATAGTGAGGGGCGGCGCCTGGGTGGCTCAGTGGGTTAAGCCTCTGCCTTCGGCTCGGGTCATGATCCCAGGGTCCTGGAATCGAGCCCCACATCGGGCTCTCTGCTCAGCGGGGAGCCTGCTTCCTCCTCGCTCTCTCTCTGCCTGCCTCTCTGCCTACTTGTGATCTCTGTCAAATAAATAAATAAAATCCTTTAAAAAGAAGAAGAAGAAAATAGTGAAATTCTAACAAATGCTTAAAAACCAATTGTGGGCTAGCAAGATAGTTGAGAATCTCTGAGATTCTAGACACAGGCAGAGTCCTCATTTAGCCACCAGTTCTTTTCCATTAGCTTTCACCAAGAACTCACAACACTGAAAATAGGGCAGGAGACAAGAAAGAGTCCCTGTTTGCTAGGACACAGGAATGAAACTCCACTCACCTTTCAGGGGAAACAAAAGCCTTAAGCCACGGGGGAACCCCAGCTAGAAATGGCCTTGGCAAATGCCTACTACCTCTAAGAGAGGAAGGAAACCCTCACTCCTATTTCGGGCAAAGGCAACTGCCCTGAGGAAGGGATAAAAGCTTATACTCCCTATCCTTGAGGGAAAGGCAGGACACCTCCTCCCATCTGATAAATAATTAACATTAAGCGTGGTGGCACTGAAATGTGTCAACTCACACCGAACCATGTTCCCAGAATTCCTTCCCTGAATATTTCTTCTTAGGATGGATCACCAGTCGTTTTTGCACAAGACTGGTGGGTGGAAGTAAGGTAACAGCCATATTGACTTTTACCTTCAGAAGGTTGGAGCAAAGCTCACGCTGCTTATACAAGTGTGATTACTTATCTGCTGGCTCACCTTCCTGGAATGAGCAACAACTAGGCCTATGAGTGTCCCAATTTCCCATGAATCCTCCTTTGACTTCTTAATATACAGAGGAAATTGTGTTTTGCTCCGTGACAAAAGGTGCTAGCTTCCCCTACAGAACATCCCTGTAGAACATCAATAAGTTTGGAGGCAGTGAGAACTAACACAGATCCTATAGCTTCATGAGTTCAAGTTTGTCCTTCTCACCCCCAATTTACAACCATCTTCCCTTCCCAATTGTCCAAAGGATGTCAAGCCCCAGCATCAGACATTTAGAAAATAACTTTGCAAAGACAGTTTAATGAGTTCCCACGATAATATAAGACCAAGTACCAGGAACATATCTTTGTACGTATGTATGTGTATCCTCTAATGATTCTGCCTCTTGGATTGAGCCCATTCATAAATGCTCAGCAAACCAGGAAGAGAGAGATACTTTCTGAATCTGATAAAAAGTGCCTATAAAAGAACCTACAGTGTCTAGTATATTTAATGTTGAAAAACTGAACTTTCTAGTTAACATCAGGAATAATACAAGGATGCCCAATCTCACCATTATCATTAAACATAGTGCAGTCATATATCTGAGACACGGAAAGTTTGGTTCCACACCACAATAAAGCACGCATCACCATAAAGTGCGTCAAATGAACTTTTCCGTTCCCCAGTGCACACAGAAGTTAGGTCTGCATCATACTGTAGTCTGTTGAGCGTGCAAAGCACGCTGTTTGAAAATGCAGCGTACATACCTGATCTAATTAAACGATACTTTACTAAGAAATGCTAACCGTCATCTGTACTTTCAGCAAGTCCTAATCTTTTTGCTGCTGGAGGGTCCTGCCTCAGTGCTGAGGGCTGCTGATTCACCAGGGTGATGGCTGCTGAATACTGGAGTGGCTGGGCAACAACTTAAAATAAGACAACAGTGAAGGTTTCCTATCAATTGGCTCTTCCTCTCACAAACGATTTCTCTGTAGCATGAGACACTATTTTTTTATAGCATTTTACCCATAAGGAATCATTTTTCAAAACTAGTCAATCCTTTCAAAGCCTCCTGCTGCTTTATCAACTAAGCTTATGTAATATCCTAAATCCTTTGTCGTCATTTCAACAGTCCTCACAGCATCTTCACCAGGAGCAGATTCCATCTCAAGAAGCACTTTCCTGGCTCATCCATATGAATCAACTCATCTGTTTAATTTTGATCTTGAGATGGCGGCAATTCAGTCCCATCTTCAGGCTCCAAATCTCATGCTGGTTCTCTTGCTATTTCTACCACATCTGCAGTTACTTACTCCACTGATGTCTTGAACCACTCAAAGTCCTTGATTTGAATCAGTTTCTGCCAAACTCCTGTTAACGATGATATTTTGACCTCTTCCCATCAATCAAAAATGTTCTTAATCACATCTAGAACAGGAAATCCATTCTAGGTTTTCAATTTACCTTGACCAGATCCATCAGAGGAATCACAATCTACGGCAGCTATGGTCTTACAAAATTTCATTCTTCAATAGTAAGACATGAAAGTTGAAATGAATCCTTGGTCTAGGGGCTATAGAATGGATGTCGTGTTAGCAGGTGAAAAAACACAGTACTTTTTTTTAATTTTAAGATTTTATTTATTTATTTGAGAGAGAAAGATCACAAGCAGGCAGAGTGGCAGGCAGGAGTGGGGGGCAGCAGGCTCCCCGCTGAGCAGAGACCCCAATGCGGGGCTCGATCCCAGGACCCTGAGACCATGACCTGAGCCAAAGGCAGAGGCTTAACCCCCTGAGCCACCCAGGCACCCCCAAAACAACAGTAATCTTGATGTAAATCTCCACCAGAGATCTTGGATGACCAGGTACACTGTCGTGAGCAGAACTATTTTGAAAGGAACCTTTTTTTTCCTGAGCAACAGGTCTCAACAGTGGGCTTAAAACATTCAGTAAACCATGTTGTAAACAGATGTGCTGCCATCCAGGCTTTACTCTTCTATTTATAGAGCACAGACAGAGTAGATTTAACATAATTTTTAGGGACCTAGGATTTTCATTTTTCTTAACCATTTTTTTAAAAGTTTTATTATTTATTTGACAGAGAGAGCAGAGGCAAGGTGGGAGGCAGAGGGAGAGAGAGAAGCAGACTCCCTGCTGAGCAGGGAGCCCAATTCGGGGCTCGATCCCAGGACCCTGGGATCATGACCTGAGCAGAAGGCAGAAGCTTAAACAACTGAGCGAGCCAGGCGCCCCAGGCCCTAGGATTTTCAAAATGGTAAATGAGCACTGGCTTCAACTTAAAGTCAGCAGCTGCATTAGCCCCTAACAAGAGAGTTAGCCTATCTTTTGAAGCCTTAAAGCCACCAGGTATTGACTTCTCCTCTTTAACTATGAAAGTCCTGGATGGCATCTTCTTACAGAAGACTATTCAACAGAATGCCCTTTCACCTGCACTGAAAATCTGTTATTTACTGTAGCCAACTTCATTAATTAACTTGTGAGAACTTCTCGAGAACACGCTGCAATTTCTGTATCAGCACTTGCTGATCACTTGCTGTATCACCTTGCACTTGTACATCACGGAGACGGTGTATTTCCTTAAACTTCATGGATGAACCTCTGCTAGCTTCAAACTTTTTTTTCAGGTTTCTCACTTCCCTCAGACTTCATACAGTTGAAGAGAGTTAGGGCCTTGCTCTGGATTAGGCTTTGGCATAAGGGAATGTTGTGGCTAGTTTGAATTTCTATCCAGACTACTAAAACTTTCTCCATAACAGCAACAAGACTGTTTCACTTTCGTATCAGTCAGTTATGTGTTCACTGGAGTAGCACTTTTAATTGCCTTCAAGAACTCTCCTTTTGCATTCACAACTTGGCTACCCATGGCACAAGAAGCCACCCTTCAGCCTATCTGTTTTCAACATGCCTTCCTCACTAAGCTTAATCATTTTTTTAAAGATTTATTTGACATAGAGACACACAGCAAGAGAGGGAGCACAGCAGGGGGAGTGGGAGAAGGAGAAGCAGGCTTCTCCCCACACCGAGCGGGGAGCCTGACATGGGACTCAATCCCAGGACCCCAGGATCATGACCCAAGCTGAAGGCAGACGCCCAAAGACTGAGCCACCCAGGCACCCTAAGCTTAATCATTTCTAGCTTTTTTTTTTTTTATAAGATTTTATTTATTTGACAGATCACAAGTAGGCAGAGAGGCAGGCAGAGAGAGAGGGGGAAGCAGGCTCCCCGCTGAGCAGAGAGCCCGATGCGGGGCTCGATCCCAGGACCCTGGGATCATGACCTGAGCTGAAGGCAGAGGCTTAACCCACTGAGCCACCCAGGCGGCCCTCATTTCTAGCTTTTAATTTAAAGTGAGAGATATACGACTCTTTCTTTCACTTGAAAGGAACATGGTAGAGTTACTAATTGGCCTGACTTCAATATTTTTGTGTCTCAGGGAACAGGGAGACCCCAAAAGAGGGAGACATGGGGAACAGGTTGTCAGTGGAGCAGACAACACACACAACATTCATCAATTAAGTCTACTGTCTTATATGGGCACAGTTTGTG
The DNA here is from genome assembly GCA_004024625.1 of Mellivora capensis. Classification (NCBI taxonomy): domain Eukaryota; kingdom Metazoa; phylum Chordata; class Mammalia; order Carnivora; family Mustelidae; genus Mellivora; species Mellivora capensis. Next base: position 19,197 of record PISX010025736.1, on the reverse strand, counting down.
GGGCCCCAAAACAATGACAATAGTAACACCAAAGATTATTGATTGCAGATCACCACAACAATTATTATAAAAATGAAAAAGTCTGAAATATTGTGAGAGTTACCAAAATGTGCCACAAGAGACACAAAGGGAACAAATGGTATTAGAAAACCAGTGTTTGACACAGGGTTGCCACAAACTTTCAATTTGTAAGAAAATGCAGTATCTGCAAAGTGCAATAAAACAAGACATGCCTGTACTGAAAAAAGTCTCAGCCAATGTGATTTGCAAGAAAAAAAAAGACAAGACATACAGATTAGCGAAGAAGAAATAAAACAGTTCCTATTGGAAGATGACATTTTTTTCCATGTAAAAATCCCCAAGAATATACCCAAAAAACCCTCCTACAACTCTAAGTGAATTCAGCAAGGTCACAAGACACAAGATCATAACATAAACAAAACTGCATTTTTATATACTAACAACAAACATTGAAGTTGAACTTAAAACACAAAATCATCTGTGGGGCGCCTGGTGGCTCAATTGGTTAAGCATTCAACTCTTGATTTTGGCTCAGGTCATGATCTCAGGGTTGTGAGACGGAGCCCAATGTCCGCACTGGACATGGAGCCTGATTAAGATTCTCTCTCTCTCTCCCTTTGCTCCTCCCCACCCATGCCTTAAAAAAACAAACAAACAAACAAACATTTTTTGTTTGTACCTGCATTTTTACCATTTGTAACTGCATCAAAGAAAATTAAATATTTAAACATAAATGTAAAAAGAAATAAATACAGCATGTTGAAGATCTATATCCTGATCATTACAAAATGCTGATGAAAGATACCAACAACCTAAACTAATAAGAGTGTACCATATTTATGGATCAGAAGACTGAACACAATGGAAGATGTTAGCTCTCCTCTAACTGATATATAAATCCAATGCAATTCTTATCAAAATCTCAGCAAGGTAATTTGGGGATATGGACAAGTCTATCTTACAATTTATACGGAAAGACACAAGACACAGAATACTAAAACAATTTTGAAAAAGACAAACTAAGGGGGGAATGATCACTCAACCTGATGTTAAAACTTACTGTATAGCTACAATAAGCAAGAGAGTGTGGTATTTACAAAGGGAATAGGGAACACAGAATTAGATCCACACAAAAACACCCAAGTGATTTTTAATGAAGGTGCAGAAGCAATTCGATGGAGGAAATGTGGTCTTTTCCCTTTCAACAAGTGGTGCCAGAGCAAGTGGCACCCGCAGACACAAGAGTGTGCTTCAAGCTAACCCGCACAACATACAAAAACTAACACAAAATGGGCCCCGGACTGAAATACCACTAAAGGGAGAAAACCTAGGAGACAATCTTTAGGACCTAGGGATAGGTTAAGAGTTCCCAGACCTGATACCAAACACATAATCCATAAAAGGAAAAACTGGTAAATTGGACTATACTGAAGTTAACCACCTTTATTCTGCAAAAGACCCTCTGCGGACAGTGAAAACAACTACAAACGGGGAGAAAATGCAAACTGCACACCTGACAAAGGACTAGTTCCTGAATGATGTGGATAAGGCTCAAAACTCAACAGTAAAGAACAGTAATAATCTAAACAGAAAATGAGCAAAAAAAAACATGAAGAGACAGTTCACTGAAAATATAAAAATGGCAAATAAGTTCATAAAAAGATGCTCGAGGCACCTGGGTGCCTCAGTGGGTTAAAGCCTCTGCCTTCGGCTCAGGTCATGATCCCAGGGTCCTGGGATAGAGCCCTACATCAGGCTCTCTGCTCAGCGGGGAGCCTGCTTCCTCCTCTCTGCCTTCCTCTCTGCCTGCTTGTGATTTCTGTCAAATAAGTAAATGAAATCTTTAAAAAAAAAAAAAAAAAAAGTTAATTATAAAAAAAAATTTAAAAAAAAAAAGATGCTCAACATTAGCCTTTTGAGAAATGTAAACTAAAACCATGAATCACCACTATATACTTAATGAGATGATGCAGAGATTACTCAGACATGGCTGATGGGAATGTAAAATGGTATGGCCATACCTGAAAAAGAATAAGGTATTTCTTGGAAAATTAAACAATGTGCTTACCACACAGCCCAGTAACTTCAATTCTTAGACATTTCTCCCCAAAAGGTGAAAACTTATATTCATACAAAACTGAATGTTGACAACAGCTTTACACTTGATAGTCAAAAATGGAAACAATCCAAATACCTGTCAACAGGTGAATGGTTAAATAACCATATATCCATACCATGAAACACTAACCAGCAATAACAAGGAATAATATTAAAACACACAACAAAGCGGCTGATCGCTAAGGGAAATACGGCGAGTGAAAGAAGCCAATCTCAAAAGGCTACCTGCTGTTATTTATAATGTTAACATACATGTTATTTATGTAACATTCTCGAAATGACAAAATTATAGACATGGAGGGATTAGAAATTGCCAGAGGTTACCAAGAGGAAGAAAAGAATGTAGCTGTGGCTCTAAAATAGTATCACAAAGGATCATTGTGACGAACTATTCCCTACCTTAATTGTGGTGGTACCCATGTTAATCTATTAAAATTAAAATTAATGTTGAAATGCATGGCACACACACACACACACACACACACACACATAAATGATTAAGGTTCACAGATTTATCTATGTCAACTTCCTGGTCGTGATATTGTGACACAGTCTGTACGTTGTATAACCACCAGCAGCACTGGCTGAAGAGTATATGGGGTCTCTCCAAATTATCTCACAACTGCATCATGAATCTACAATTATCGCAAAATAAAAAATTAAAGAACGTACCAAGTTAGAAAGCAAAAAAAAACAAACAAAAACAAACAAAAACCCTTCCGACAGAAAAACTCCAAGCTCTTAAGTCTTTTTTCTTTTTTTTAAAGATTTTATTTATTTGTCAGAGAGAGAGCGAGCCAGAAAGCGAGCACAGGCAGACAGAGTGGAAGGCAGAGGCAGAGGGAGAAGCAGGCTCCCCGCTGAGCAAGGAGCCCGATGTGGGACTCGATCCCAGGACGCTGGGATCATGACCTGAGCCAAAGGCAGCCGCTTAACCAACTGAGCCACCCAGGCATCCCTCTTTAAGTCTTTTAATGACAAAACAGATCAAATGTTTAAAGAAAAGGTAAATTTCAATTGAAAAGGTAATTTCAATTCTATACAACCTATACAACATCCAACTCATTTATGAGGTCAGCATTACCCTGGTATCAAAAACAGGCAAAAATAGAACTATCAGCTACAATTATAAACGTGTAAGTTATAAGAAAACTATAAGGGGCATCTGGGTGGCTCAGTCATTAAGCGTCTGCCTTTGGCTCAGGTCCTGATCTCAGGGTCCTGGGATCAAGCCCTGCATCGGGCTCCCTGCTCCCAGGAAGCCTGCTTCTCCCTCTCCCACTCCCCCTGCTTGTGTTCCCTCTCTCACTGTCTCTCTCTCTGTGTCAAATAAATAAAATCTTAAAAAAGAAAGAAAGAAAGAACACTACAAGCTAAGATCTTTTATGAATAAAGACACAAAGTTCCTACCAAAACTCAAGCCAGTAATACATACAGGATAATTTATCATAACCAAGTAGTATTAGCCCAGGAACTGGATGTTGGTTCAATATTTAAAAAATCATTCAACATGCAAATGCAGCAAATTAACAGAAGCAGTGAAAAGGAAATCATATGATCGTCCTAACAGATGAGGAAAACCTGACAAGATTCTACAGCGAGTCATGACATTCTCAGCAATCCAAGAAAAGAAGGAGGTTTCTTTAGAGGGTATCTACAAAAAACACACAGTTGACAAGATATTTAATAGTGAAGAACTGAAATGCTTTACAAGATGAGGAAGGAAGCAAGGATGCTCACGGTCAGTACTTCCATTCAAGATTCTGGGACAATCCCGGACGGTGCGATTAATCAAGAAAAAGGAAAAAAGAAGAAAAATAGAATACAGGTGAAAAAGGAAGAAGCAAGACTATTTCAATATGCAGTGACATTATCTACATAAAAATTCCCTAAATATGCAAAATAAAAATATAAGAAGTGATTGGGGTGCATGGCTGGCTTAGTTGGTAGAACACGCAACTATCGATCTCAGGGTTGTGAGTTCAAACCTCCCGTTAGCGGTAAAGATATTTAAAAATGAGGAAGAAGAGGGAGAAGAGGAAGAGGAGGAAGTAGAGGAGAAGAAGAAGAAAAAGAAGAAAGGAAGAAAGGAAGAAACGAGCAGCTTTAGTAAAGTTGCAGGATGTAAGGCCAATAAAAAAAAGTCAACTGTATTTTAATATACCCATAATGAACAACTGGATACTGAAATTAAAAAACAATACCATCTAAAATAGTATTTAAAACATGTTACAAGGATAAACATAACAAAATATGTGTAAGATTGTACACTGAGAAATAGAAAACATTACTCAGAAAAATGAAAGAATACCCAAATAACTGAGAGACAAAAATGACCATCATTGGTTGGTTGTTCGATACTGTAAAACTACAATTCTCTGAAATAACAGATTCAACACAATACCAATCAAAACCCCAATAGTCTTTTTTGCAGAAACTGACAAACTGATTCTAAAATTTAAATGGGAATGAAAGGTACCTGGCTGGCTTAGTTGATAGAACATTTGACTCTTTCCTTATCTCTGGGTAATGAGTTCAAGCCCTATGATGGGGGTAGAGTATATTAAAAAAAGAAAGAAAAGAACCCAGAATAGCCAAAATAATTTTGAACAAAAAGAACTAAGTTCAAAATACTTCAAGCTGATCTCAATATTCACTATAAAGACATGAAGTACTGGCATAAAGACAGACACATCAATGGAACATGGTAGAGACATTAATTTACATATATGGCCAATAAATTTTTAACAAAGAGGAAAGACAGTTTTTTCACACATGATCCTGGAACAACTGCACATTCATATGCAAAGAAATTAAATGATCCTTACCTCACAGCATATATAAAAACTAACTCAAAGTTTTTCATAGACCTAAAGGTAAGAATTAAAAATAGAAAACTTCTAGGGGGAAAAAAAAACCAGTATAAATCTTTGTGACCTTGGATTAGGTAAAGATTCCTAAATCAGACACATAAAACATGAACTATAAGAGATGCTGTTAAGAAAAAGAAAAGACAAGACCAAGTAGGAGAAAAATATTTGCAATATACGTATCTGATTAAGGACTGGTATCAAGAATAAAGAATTCTTGTAATACTAAGTAGGTGAATCTGATTATTTAACTAAAGTATACAGACGGCAAATAAGCCATCAAAGATACTCAACATCATTAATCATTAGGAATAAATCAAATGCAAATTAAAATGATAATGACATTATTATACCTACATATCTAGAAAGGCTAAAATTGGGAAGACTCACAATGTCAAGTGTGGTGGGAATGCAGTATGGTACAACTACTTGGGAAAGCAGTCTAGCAATTTTTTTTTTTTAAAGATTTTATTTATTTATTTGACAGAGATCACAGTAGGCAGAGAGATGAGGGGGGAGGGGGGAAGCAGGCTCCCCGCTGGGCTCTATCCCAGGACCCTGAGATCTTGACATGAGCCGAAGGCAGAGGCTTAACCCACTGAGCCATCCAGGCGCCCCCAGACTAGCAATTTCTTATAAAGTTAAATACACTTATACAACTCAGCAATTCGATTGCACATACTACCCAAGAAATAAGAATTTAAAAGGGTCATACTCTAGGTATTTTTCCCAAGGATAAACAAAGTTTCATTATTTGTATTTTATTAATCATCAGCAGTGTTTTAAATTTTTTAATCTACTGCAAGTACTCGGTAAACTCACCCTCCCTATTAACTATTGGAGTTAATAACAATTATAATTATTAAAAATACAAGCCATCTAGAATAGTTTTGCAAAGCTCAAGTCTAAGATGCATGAAATAATCTGGTATGTCAACAGCACCATTTCTAATACGACACAGAACAGAAAATAGTAAGGCTAACCACCCCCTGGAGAATCTTTCATTTTAGTTATATGTGTGTATCATAAGTTGCCATATAAATGTATTTTTACTGTGGATTATGGTCAAACATTTTAGAAAACGTGACCTAAAACACACCCGTAATATAATTCCTATGTTACCAGCAGCTGCTGTCCCTTCTAAACATTCCCATCCTGTACCCAGGAGGGATGAAATCCATGGTCGAGCCATTTCACCGTCCGTAGGTGCTATGATGGATACGCGGGTAGTGGTCTTGTCTTCAGGAATTGCCAGCTTATTCTCTAACATGTATTTGTCATACTTGACAGTCATTGTTCACTCCTAAAGTCAGACATCTTTCCACTTCCATTGAGATTTCAAAACTAAAGAAACAAAGTACAAATATTTCACTAACTTTTCCCTAGTAGCTAACAAGGAAGCATAATCAGAATTCACAAGACTCTCCTATAATACACTGTAACTTGGCAAGACACTATGAAGTAGGTAATGTACATGTATTAAGGATATGCTAAAAGATAATCTAAACGTGGGGCACCTGGGTGGCTCAGCCGGCTAAGCATCCATCCAACTCTTGATTTCAGCTCAGGTGGTGAACCTAGGGTCCTGGGACCAAGCCTTGCCTTGGGCTCCGTGCTCAGCAATCTGCTTGAGATTCTCTCAACCTCTTTCTCCCCCACCTCCCCGCATGCTCTCTAAAATAAATAAAATCTTTAAAACAAACAAAGAAACAAACAAAAAAAAACCAAATGCAGAATCATCCATTTCAATAAATACCAGCTCCAAATGATAGTCAAATGACATAGACTTCCCAACTCCAGTACAAAGGCATCACCGGCTGCCTGCTATAGTATGAATGGTTGTGTCCCTTCAAAAATTCTATGTTGCAATCCTAACCCCCAGGGTGCTAGTATTGGGAGGTGGGATTTTTGAGAGGTGATTAGGTTAGGATTAGTGCCCTTATAAAAGAGACCACAGAGATTTAGCGCCTGGAAGCAAGCAGGCCCTCCTCACAGGATGAAGATCCTGATGTGAGAGCACCCTACTCTCAGCCTTCCAGCCTCTAAAAATGTGAGAAATAAATTTCTGTTGTTTATAATCTACCCAGTGTATACTATTTTGTCACAGCAGCCCAAGCTGAGCAGGACACTGCCTAATCATAGCTTAAGCATTTTATATTAAACACACTATACATAACATATTAAACATACTACACACTGTGCTTGGGTGGCTCAGTTGGTTGAGCGAGTGCCTTCTGCTCAGGTCACGATCCTGGAGTTACAGGATCGGGTCCTGCATCGGGCTCCCTGCGAAGCAGGGAGTCTCTTCTCCCTCTGACTCTCTCCCCTCTCATGCTTTCTCTCTCTTATTCTCTCAAACAAACAAATAAATAAATAAAATCTTAAAAACAAAAACATACTATACATTATGGCAAACAACTCCCTAGAAAATTTCCATTACTCTTTTGTCAGTTACTGTCTTTTAATGTAGAAGGGTTAGAAAGTATAAATTCAGGTTGTGGGCAAGTCTTTAAAATGAGAGGAATATGAATAGAAAGAGGAAATGTACAGAAACCAGTATCTTTTACAAGCAATGTTCACGTTTACAAAGCTGTTGTGTATGTGTAAAAATAATATGTAATCTGTAAGTTACTATAATAATCCCTGATTTCCAAAATACTGCTCTATAGCTATACAGTATCTTAAGAAACTGAAATATTTAAATCTACAAGTGTTTCTGACTCCGGACTTCGATAATTACTCTTTGTGAAGATAAATACTATACTGAAATTTACATCTGGCCCCTAAAGATTTCAAAAGCTGGCCTAGCCTCTGAATCCATGGTAAAGCAAACAACAGTCTGTAGGTTCAGGTAAATTTGATAATCTGGAAGCTATAAGTGAACATATGTATCTTTTTCTTCTAAATAACTTATGACAGCTCAGTTGGTTCAGCAGCTGCCTTAGGCTCAGGTCATGATCCCAAGGTCCTGGGATGGAGCCCCACATCCGGCTCCCTGTTCAGCAGGGAGTCTGCTTCTCCCTCTGTCCCCCTTTGCCCCTGTTCATGCTCACTCTCACTCTCAAAAATTTTTAAAAATAACATATGACAAATTATTTATCTTCTTTCCCACAATATAAAAAGATGTTTTGTGAACTCCAGTTTTGATAGGAGGAAAGCAATAATTAATCAAATTTAAAATCACCTAACAAAGCTTGAGTACTACTACTGGAAAGACACATGCTATAGTGAAATAATTTGAAATGTAAATGTTACAAGAAAAATCTGTCAATTCTATCTGCGAATTATTTATTTAGTAGTAATTATTAAAAATACAAATAATGGAAATAAATTGGAATAATCATCTACAATAAACAATCAAAATGTTTGAAGTCTCAGAATAAAAAAGGGATCTACTTTCTAAAACTCCTGAACTTGGGCTTTTTAAAAGGCTTTGTAGTGGTCCTTCAAAATATTTTTTTTTAAAAATTCATTAATTCAGGCGCTACTAATGTGGAATTTACTATTTCCCGAACCCTAACCCAAGGTTAGCATTCTTGGTGTGAAAGTTAGAGAAAGCAATGGTTTAAAAGAAGGTCTACCAAGGCCAAGAAATTACTTCCCAGGCTGTTTCCAAGCAGCTGGAAAACCACTTTTGAAGGGTGCTGCTCCAAGCAGATGCTAATTATGAAGTACGTATTATCAGCACATGTAAAGCATCACCTAAGATTTAAAAGGGGCCTCGGGAGTGCCCCTGAACGCGCGCATCTGGAGACAGACTGGACGCCTGTGACTCGACTGGAGTCAACAGACTCGGGCTACCATCTCCCTCTCCCCAGCGGAAACTCCACGCCCGTTAGGGGCTTAGACGAGGGAGGGAGGGAGGAAGGAGGCGTGGAGTCCCGCACTTTGCCACAAACGGAGCCGAGCCAAGGGAGGCGGAACGGGAAGGAGACCCTAGCGCGCACGTCCGTCCGCGGTGCAGCGGCCGCGGGGCCGGACGCGCCAAGCGCAGCGACCACCGAGGGTCACACTGCACACCTCTCTGGCTCGGCGCACGGTTCACTGCAGAACGCTCGTGGGCGTCTGGGCATCTGCCGGAGCGGGGGCCCGGAGAGGGGACCTGCCGCAGCTCGACACGACGCGCTCGTGCACAGGGCCGGGTCGCTCTACTCTTGCCGCCCGGGAGGGTCTCCGAGCCCGGACGTGGGACAGACGAGCCGCGGCGCCGCGGTCACAGCAGGGCCGCGTCCACGCAGGTTCGCGCGCGGCGGCACTGCCGCAGGGGGACACGCGGAGGACAGGCGCTGCGGGAGCGGCCGGAGCGGCCGGCGGCAGGGGACGCCCGCCCCGGGCCCACCCAGCCCGGGCAGCGGGGACTGCCCCCGCGGCCCCCGCGACCGCCGCCCCCGCCGAGAAACGCCCGCTCGGCCCCCCGACCACTCACCCACCGGCCCGTCCGGGGTGCGGGGGGCGCAGCCGCTCTTGCCGACCCTCGAACCCGGAGAAAGGGGCAGGACTGGCAGGAACCAGCTGCGCGCGCCGAGAGCCGGGGAGAGCCGAGCCGAGCCGAACGCGGCCGCCCCGAGGCTCCGCACTCTCCCGGCAGCTCCGCTCGGCCCGGGGCTCGCCGAGACGCAAACGGGGCGGCGTCCGGCCCCGAGCCCGGAGGCTGTTTTTAGAAGCTCCACGGGGAGCCCGCGGGCGCCAGGCGCGCTTCGCAGGGCGGGCGGAGGAGCGCGAAACCCGACACCGTCCCCGCGGCCGGAGCCGAGCGGAGCGCGCCGGGGGCGGGGGGCGGGGGCCGGGGGGCGCCGCTCTCGCTCCAGGCTCCGGCCGGACGCCGCCCGCCCCGGGCCCGCCGGCAGAAACTTCGCCCTTCGGCGGAGCGCGGACGGCGCCGGCGGCGAGCACAGGCGCCAACTTCGGCTCCGGGAGGCGCGGCGTCCTCTCCCGAGTCCCGCCCCACACGCGCCCCAACACCTCCCGGCCCGCAGCGTCCGCCGCCCGCCGGCCCCCGAGGAAAACCCGGCAAGGGGGCCTCGGCCGCGGGAGGACGCCGGCGCGGGGGCCGCCGGCCCAACGCGCACCCGGCACCCGCGGCCGCCGGACGCCCCTGCGGAGGCGCCGGCCCACGGCCAACAGCCCCCGCGGCGCGGCCCCTCCCCCACTGCGGGCGGTGACCTCCGCGCCTCCGCCCCCGGGCCCCCCCCCTCCCCGCTCACCCAGGTAGCGGCTCCGCAGCCGGGACGGGTCCTCCAGCCCGAGGGACCGCTTCCTCACGTCCCACAACAGGTGTGGGCAGGAGCCGCCCCGAGACATGGCTCTGCCGGGCGGGGCCGGAGGGGAGACCACCGCGTGGGGGAGGGGAGGAAGGGGCGGGACACGCGGCTCGGCAGCCGAGCCGCGCCGGCACCGTCCGCGCGCCGGGCCTCGCGGGCGCAGCGGCTCAGAGGGCGGCGGCGCCCTGGCCCCCGAAGCCGGGCCGCGCCCGGGCCGGCGCTCGCCTCATACTCCCTCCTCAGACTGCCCGAACACCAGCGACCAGCAACAGTCCCCTCCCTCGGCCCCTCCGACGCGAGGAGGAGGCGGAGGCGGCCGCGACTCCTCCCTCTCTTCGTTCTCGGCTCCCGCCCGCCCCAGCCGTTCTCGCGAGAGGACGCCCCCCACCCCACCCCCCCGCCGGGACTGAGGCCCCCGTTCGCCACGGCTGCCCTCGCCCGAGAAGAGTGGGCTCGGGACACTGTCGCTAAACCCTTGATTTTCTGTGTGTGAACGAGGGCTGGAGAGAGAGGAAGCTGAGACACGAAGCCTCTCAGTCACGAGTCTCTCTCCGGAGGAGGCAAGAGCGTTGTGCGCCGTCATCTTTAGTTGGGGCAGGAAGGCCCAAAAAGCCCATGTTAACTACGGGCTTAGTCAAAGCGAGGGGATTAGAACCTGCGCAGCTTCACTTTCCCTTCCCCAACATGGCCTCGAGGGCAGGAAGGAGAAACGGGAGGTTCGCGCTGGGCCCCGCCCCCGCCCCCGCGCGGGCCAATCCCCGTGGGCCGCTCAGCCTGCGCAGGCGCGCTGCCGCTAGGAAGTCAGGTAGGCTTGGGGAGGCGGTGGTTCGGGCACCTGTTGCCAGGACTCCTCCCCCCTCCGGGCGGCGGGACGGAAGGGGGCGGACCCGGGGCGGGCCGTGGCCGAGCCTCCGCCCCTCCGTGTTTCCTGGGCCCGGCCACCCGGCGGTTCGTAGGGGGCCGCCAGAGCCGCGGGAAGGGCGCCGCGGACGAGAGGCGCCGTGGCAGGAGAAAGTGACGCGTGTCCTTCGCTGTCATCCAGGGAGGAGCCCGCGGCCGCTCTCCCCCTCGGCCGCCCACGACCCGCCGGTCCGCGGAGATGTCGGCCGCCGGCGCCCGGGGCCTTCGGGCCACCTACCACCGGGCCCTGGACAAGGTGGAGCTGCTGCTGCCGGAGAAACTGAGGCCGCTGTACAACCACCCGGCAGGTAACGCGCGCCGCGCCGCGCCCGCTCCGGCCCCGGCCCGCGAGAGGCTCCCAGGCGAGCCCCCGAGGGCAGCGGCTGGGCCTCGGCCGGGAGCCGGAGCGGGCGCCCTCCGCGCCCTTCGTTGCCGCACGACCTTCCCGCGCGGGGCCTCGGGCCGGTCCTTCGCCCCTGCCGGCCGCACAGGGCCCCGGGGACCGCCCGCCGCCCGCCGGCTCTGCGGTGAAGGTCGCGCCGCCGCCCGCGCCGGTGGCCCGAGGCCTGCAGACGCGCCGGGCCCGGAGCCGCAGCCGCGTCCCGTCCCCCGGGCCCGCGTGTAACGGCTGCGGCGCCCGCGCTCGCTGACCCCCCGGGGACGCCGCCGGCCCGGGTCCCGCGCGGCCTCCGCGCGTAGGCGTGACCTTGCGGGAGACCCTGGACGGGCTCGTCGCCGCCAAACCCGCTTCGTGTGACGTGGGCGGCGCCGCGCGTGGGTCCTTCCTGGACGCGGGCGGGAGCGCTGGGTCGTGCGCGTGGGGGGGACGCGGACGGCCCCGGGACGGCCGGAAGGTCCGGTCTGCCCCGCGCCGCGCTCGGGGTCGGGGCCCGCGGCGGGGCCGAGCCGGAGCGCGGGGAAGACGTGCGACCCCGCCGCGGCGCGCCCCTCATTTGTCGCATGGGTCGCGGGGAGGAGGGGGCCCGTCCGCCGCGGAGTGAGGGGGGTGCTGCCGGCGACGCGGCCGGGGCCGCCGCGGAGCGTGAGGCGAGTTCCAGGAGCGTCTTTCAGAAGCTCATTCGGCTTATTTGCCTTTTGGCTTTTTTAAACTAAGCGTCGGGAGTTGTGGCGGGTTTTGTGCCGGGTTTCTCGGGCGGGAGGACGGAGCGGAGCTTCTGCGGCGATGTGGGCGCGGAGGCGCCGCGCGTGTGGGCCGCGGGGTGAGGCCGCGGAGGGCGCGCGGGAGTCGCGAGCCGCTGGCGCAGAAGCGAGGGGCGGCTCTGGGGCGGTCTTCCCGGGGCCTCGGCTCTCACCGCGGGGAGCTCCGCTTCGGCCGGGAGCACTCGCCTTCCCTTGCGGACCGAGCCTCCCCTCTGGCGTCCTGGCTGGGCTCCGCCCCTGGGGCGCCGGGTCAGTGCGCGCGAGGAGCGCTGCTCGGAAGCCAGCGCGGGGACGCCGCAGTCTTGGCCGTGTGACCTAGACCCTGAAGCCCCCGCCGTAGTTTCCCGGTCTGCAAAATGGAGACGATTATCACCCAGGATTGTTGTGAACACTGAAAGGTAGGACGGCTGTAAAACCCTCAGCGGGGGCGCCCCGTTGTCGGGCATCAGCCTTTGGCTCGGCGGTGATCCCAGGTGGGACCAGCCCCGCGTCGAGCTCCCTGCTGGGCGGGAAGCGTGCGTTCCTTCTCGCTGTGTCTCTGACAAATAAATAAATAAAATCTTTGAACAAATGCATAAGGAAAACAGTTAGCAAAGTGTTTGCACTTAGACTCAAAAAAAGTTGGTTTCCTCCCTTCTAAGATTTTAGCCATGTACGTAGTAGGAATATCGATCATTCAGAAGTATTTGTGATTAAAAAGTTGGAGGCACACCCACGGAAAAAATGGAAAAGCATGAAAAACGTAAGTGTTGATCCATTGGTATTGATAAAATCTGAGGAAACGCTGATACTCTCCAAGAGTCATCATAGTGACTATGCAAGGCTCTTCGTACCGTTGTGCATGGTAGCATCTTACTGAATCCTCATTTAACCCTTAGACTACGTTCCCGTCCTGGAGGTTTTTACGATGACACGCAAGGCTAGCATGTTAATAGTTGGATATCATACACTGCGGATTCTAAATATCTGAGATTTAATTTTATCACTGGCAGAATGTCTAGTCAGGAAACACGAATGTGTCTTTATATAGATTTATGCTAGAATTACGGTACTATTATGTATTATATATTACGCTATCGTGACGATATACATTACAGTTAGACCTGCAGCCTTCATCACTTGTGTGTGTTGTTCCTGGCACACTGTGATCTACCCTTACAGAGTAAAAATAGAGTTCCAGCCGAATGTGTGTCCTAGCAAACGCGGTCCGCATAAGGTATGTCACTCTTCACCATCACCCCCGGACTGAAAGTATGTGACTCTGCACGAACCAGCTGCATAGCTCTACTCCAGGCATTTGTCAGAAAAGTGACCTTGAAGTCATAATGACCAGTGTTTACTTAAAAGCTTAGTCGGGGGAAAAAACATTATTCCTGAAGGAGTGCCATTCCTTTGTATTTTTGAGTCCCCAGATGGGGTGAATTGTCTCAAAGTATGCACAAAATGAAACATTGGAATGTAGGAAGAAAACAATACAGCTTCTATTAATGCTTACTATTACTTTATCCTTTTACATTTTCTATTCTGCATATATCTTATAAAAATAAATCAGTATAGTTATGTAGAACACAACTGAGAGTTCTGTGGCGTCAACATGTACATATACACATTTGTGTAAGTTATATATATAGTGTGTAAATACATACAGTATAGGGACGCCTGGGTGGCTCAGTTGGTTGAGCGGCTGCCTTCGGCTCAGGTCATGATCCCCGCGTCCTGGGATCGAGTCCCACATCGGGCTCCTTGCTCAGCGGGGAGCCTGCTTCTCCCTCTGCCTCTGCCTGCCACTCTGTCTGCCTGTGCTCGCTCTCTCTCTCTCTCTGACAAATAAATAAATAAATAAAATCTTAAAAAAAAAATACATAAAATATATATGTAGGAGATACATGCTCAAAAAAAGGTTTTTTAAACGATAGGGTCCAATGTTCAAAAGTAGTTAGGAGACCACAGCTCTAAAGAATCCAAAAACTATCCTAAAAGGTGTTCTCAAGGTATAAACTTCCTGTTATAAACAAGTTTGGGGGATATAATGTACAAGATGGTGACTGTAGTTAACAATACTGTGTTAGATAGGAAAGCTGCTAAGGGAGTAGATCCTAAAAGTTCTTATGACACACAAAAAATGAGCTAAGTGAGGCAATGGATACTAACAGAACTTATTATAGTAATAATTTTGCAGTATAAATATATATCAAATCATCACGTTGAACGTCTTAAATTAATATACTGTTATATGCCAATTATATCTCAATAGAACTGGGGGAAATGAATAACAAATAATAAAAATACATAAAAACTATCCTTCGACTAAGTCAGCCCAGGAAACGGTTTTCTGAACCATATCATTTTCGGTACCTCACTGTAGCTCTGCTTTTCTTGAGTTACATTTTGCCTTAAGTGGAAGAACTTTTGAAAAAATACTTCTTTGAAGTCTGCCGCAGTGCTTAGTGGGGCTGTTGCTGGGAATTTTCTCTCCATTACATGGTATTCTCCCTTTGAAGGCTTTGGATCTCAGTAACAGTAAGACTTGCATTGCTCCTAGGTAAGAGAATTGTTTTTTCCTTTTTATCTTAAATATCTAAAGACTGTGTTTTAAAATAAAAAACAGGGGCATCTTTGTGGCTCAGTTGGTTCAGTGTGTGACTCTTGATTTTGGTTCAGGTCATGATCTCACTGTGGTGACACAGCCCTGCAACCAGCTCTGCGCTGAGTCAAGTCAGCTTGAGACTCTCGCCCTCTGCCTCTCCCCCAACTGGAGCTCGCTCGCTCGCTCTCCCTCTCAGTCAAATAAATGAAATCTTTAAAAACAAAAACATATTAAGCGAACCCACATTCACTGTGTCCATAAGGGAATATCTTTATCATGAAAATTCAAAATTAAATACTAAACCTGGGCGCCTGGGTGGCTCAGTGGTTTAAAGCCACTGCCTTCGGCTCAGGTCATGATCCCAGGGTCCTGGGATCGAGCCCCGCATCGGGCTCTCTGCTCAGTGGGGAGCCTGCTTCCCCCTCTCTCTGCCTGCCTCTCTGCCTACTTGTGATCTCTGTCTGTCAAATAAATAAATAAAATAAAATAAAATAAATACTAAGGGAAGTGGTGTTATACTAGACAGTCTAATACAACTTAGTTCAGAATATATATTGTTTTATTATGTAAATAAAGCCAAATATAGATCAAGTAAATAAACAGTGTAGATGGCCATGTAGTTATGAATTAACATAGCTCTTTAGCATTTGTTAGAACTGTCTATTTTCTTGCTTCAGAGATTGAAGAATTTTAATGCCAGTCTAGAATAGATATGTATGTATGTATGTATATATGTGTGTGTATATATTTAGATAACGATTATACTATATATCATGTCTAATATATATTATGTTTAGATACACTGAATATATGGATATACATATATCATTTTTTTCAGTAATAACCTCTGTTACCCTAAACTTAAATAATGAGAACCAAAATAAAAAGTTAGGATTTCACAGACAACTGTAAAATATTGATGAAAAGTAGGATATCTTTAAACCAGTAGCTGCCAAGGAAATTGAATTGTTCAATATTTATCGAGGGCCTACTGATACTAGGTACTGTTCTGGCACTTGGGATGTGTTAGTGAATAAAATAAAAATTCCCTATTCACAGAGGTTTTATATTCTCAGAGGAGATCGTAAAAGAAATATAGTCTGGCTGTAGTTGTTAGTTTGATACTTATTACAACTTTTGTCCACTAACCTGATTTTAAGCTAATTTTAAGAAGTTAAGAAAGACTATGCTTCATCTAGTTTTATTCAACAGATATACCAAAGGAGAAGCAAGACCTAAGGAAGGCTATAGATAATTTGACATTTCCAAGTCATCCAAGAATATTAATTTTGGCTATAAGAGGGTATGAAAATGTTTAAAGTATGATATGACATAGTAGAAAGGAGTATCAGAGATCTGTGTTCTTGTCCTTGCTCTATCTGGAACTACCATAACATCTAAGTGCCCTTTCTTCTTCAGCTGTTAAAATAAAGGAGCTTGGATTTTCTTTAAGGTCCTTTCAGCTGTAATAATCTTCACTTTGGTACTCTTACTAGAGCTTTTCTTAGTTTCGGACCTTTCAAGAAACTCATTTCATTGGGGTCAACTATGTAATTATTGTTAAGTTAGGATTTGGGGATCTTAGGTTTTTGTTTGTTTGTTTGTTTTTTAAAGATTTTATTTATATGACAGAGAGATTACAAGCAGGCAGAGAGGCAGGCAGAGAGGGGGAAGCAGGCTCCCCGCTGAGCAGAGAGCCTGATGCGGGGCTCGATCCCAGGACCCTGAGATCATGACCTGAGCCGAAGGCAGCGGCTTAACCCACTGAGCCACCCAGGCGCCCCGATCTTAGTTTTTAATCTTTGCTGTGCTATATATTTTACACGTACAGGTAATTACAGGTAATTCCACGTTTCTGGGCCTCATTATCTTCCTAAATCTAGAAGCCATTGATTCTTTGTAACTGAACAAATAATATAAATTTAAAATGTGTCAACCCTAAAATGTTTATTAGCTATTTTAGCTAGTTTTTCACCTGTTATTTTACTTCGGCACTTGTACCAAAGCCTGTTTTCAACTGACATTTTAAGAATCATTATATACCTTTGATGTTTTAGGGGATATCTGAGTGATGGCTGTTTCCAAGGCCTTTCCAAAAGTACAAAGATTACATGATTCTAAAATGGTAACCCAATCATGTTCTTAATGTGAAATCAGAACTAGTTTTAGTACAAATGAAAATAAGTAACTTTTGACAGTCCATATCTGTATTAAGGAGTAACATTTACAAATTCTAAGGATTTGTAAGTGTTGGTCACATGATAGCAAAGAGGGGATTTCTTAGTATATGAAACTTAAAAGAATGTTGAGGAATGTTAAAAGCAGCAAACCATAGAGAAACGATCTGAAAGGGACAAGAAGAAGTAGTGAAAAGCATTAAATGAGAAACTTTATTTTTCACATTGGCACATCGCAAGCATCTCAATATTTGTATGTGTGCATGTTTGCATACATGTGACGTTATCCTATGCCAAGAAGGAAGTCTTTCCTCTGTACCTGAATTCATACGTGTCTAAATTGACTTGACTTGAAAATGATCAGTAAGTTTTCTTGGGGCACCTGGGTGGCTCAGGGGGTTAAGACTCTGCCTTCGGCTCAGGTCTTGATCTCAGGGCCCCGAATCTCGCATGGGCACTCTGCTCAGCGGGGAGCCTGCTTCCCCCCACCCCGCCTGCCTCTCTGCCTACTTGTGATCTCTGCCTCTCTGTCAAATAAATAAAATATTTTAAAAATAAGTTTTCTTGAAAACTTTTTGTTCTTTGTACGATAGGTATTGCTTAACCACTGTTTTCTTGACAATGAAGAAGACACCTTTTGCATATATAGCTTCCCAACTCTGATTATTTGTGTCACTTGTCAGCATCCTCTGATAATCTCAGAAATATTAGAAATTTAGAATGTCTCGTAATACATATTTGCTAATGATATTTTTAAATTTAGTGCTTAGCAGTTAAAATAATTGGAGGTTTGTTTTATAGTTTAAAATTATTCACTAACTAAAATATTCATACCTCTCTTGGTCCAGGTTCTAGCAACCGTAATTACATGTTCGAAGTTTTTTGTTCGGTTTGGTTGTGAGGAAGAGGAACAAGTAATATTTTAAAACTATCATCTGGCTTGGGGCAGTTGAGTAAATTAGTTACCAAGCAAACACTTACTGAAAAGCTCTACTGTTCATTAACTCTGAAGGAGCAAATATTTAAACTCATAAAGAAACCAGAACCTAGGGACGCCTGGGTGGCTCAGTTGGTTAAGCAGCTACCTTCGGCTCAGGTCATGATCCCAGTGTTCTGGGATCGAGTCCCACATCGGGCTCCTTGCTCAGCAGGGAGCCTGCTTCTCCCTCTGCCTCTGCCTGCCATTCTGCCTATGCTTGCTTGCTCTCTCTCCCTCTCTCTGACAAATAAATAAATTAAAAAAAAAAAAAAGAAACCAGAACCTAGAGGCATTGTTCAGGAAACAGTTTTGAGGGTGGCGAGGAAGGAAGCATCAGTTTTGAAGTAGGAAGAGAGGAATCGGCAGAGAAGTCCAAAGCCAGAGACCAAAATGATGTGCTGACTTACCCTTGAGTGATGGCGCCAAGCCTCCTGCAGGGATTAAAAAGTAAACTCAGTAATTGATATTGCATATGACTCAGAGACTTTGTATATGGGAAAGAAAAATAAGTCAGGTGTGTTGTGATATGAATCCCAGAAGCTCAAGCTAAACTAGAGAGTTTGAAAAGATTGATTATAGGATCAGTGCACTATGGCTTTAGTCTTACGGGTAGAATTTTCGGGAGCCAGACAGGGGAGTGTTATGGTCTAAGAGTAAAAGAGAGTAACTAATGAGTGGAAATCTGGTACAGCCCTGATGTAAAGGGAACCTGGTGTCCCTGGAGATGAGTAAATTGCAGATTCTGCCCTTGAGGATGAAACAGTGTCAAGGCATATCTGGTCAGACCTAAAATTTGAATATCCGTGATTAACAACTGTCCTGGACATGGTTAATTCAATTCAGTTCTGTTCACAAATGTTATTTGTTAAGGAAAACTAAGAAATAGGCCTTGTCTTCACCTTGTCTAATTAAAGTGACAGATGATGGGACGCCTGGGTGGCTCAGTTGGTTAAGCGGCTGCCTTCGGCTCAGGTCATGATCCCAGGGTCCTGGGATCGAGTCCCACATCGGGCTCCTTGCTCGGCAGGGAGCCTGCTTCTCCCTCTGCCTCTGCCTGCCACTCTGCCTGTGCTTACTCGCTCACTCTCCCACTGTCTCTGAAAAATAAATAAAATCTTTAAAA
>PISX010025735.1:0-25709 GCA_004024625.1 Mellivora capensis | reverse complement strand
CTAATTATGGTTAAGACCACTTTCTAGATACTGGGAATAATAATTATATTAATTATAACAGCAGTTGTCGTGTATTGAGTCACTTAAAAAATAAAAATACCAATGCTTAGAGAGGGAATGTAACCTGCTGAATGTCACAAAGCTAAAAAGTTGTAAAACTGGTTCTCAAACTCAGGCAGGCCTTGCCTTCAAATCATCATAATGAGCTTCTTTTCTAAACTGTGTTTACAGTGTATATTCAACAGTGAGAATCTGTAATGTTGAAAAAAGAGAGAAATAGAGAGATACAAGGGAAAAATATAAATAACTTGTTGCTCGCACTCCCAGTTGTAACTACTGATAATATTTTGAAGTATTTTCTTCCCATCCGCTTTCTTTGTATCTCTTTAATTCAAATTTAATTATTCTGTTTTGGTTCTCTCTCAGCATATTCTCATTCAAGTAAAACATGTCCCAGCATTTACATACCAAGAGAAACCACTTTGTTATTCCTTCCACATTTACCAATGACAACACAGAACCCTCAATCTACTTGTTCTGCCTTTTCTCTCCATCAGCCTGTCTCTTCTGTGATCTCCCTAAAACCATAAACCCCTGAGTTATTTGTCCCTTCTCAGCTTCTGAGTTGCCTTGTATCCTAACTAGAGGCTCTTCCCTCAGATATGACTAATTAACCCCTCAAGGCTCCCAGGAAAGTAAAGGACTCAACAGCTTGACTTTAGTAAAGCTCACAGAACCCCCACAGTCAAACATGACAAAACAGGGAGTGCACAATGTTTACAAGGTAATCCCAGTGAATTTATTTACAATTATCCTAATAAATGACGAACCCTAATTAATAGCCTAGACAATGGACACGAGTTTTCAGGCACTGGTTTAAAGAACTAGATGGGTCTGAATTTTGATCCTGGCTCTACCACCCTCCAGCTGCAAAAATTACTTAATTTCTCTAAGCCTCAAATTTCATGGTCTAGAAATAAGAATAACTGCAAAATGGAGACAGATTTTCAGGGCTGTTATAGGATTAAATCATATATGTATGTAAAATACCTAGAAGTAGTCAGGGTTTAACAGAACTTAGTTCCTTCACCTCTTTAAGAATCATATAGTTAGGGACACCTGGGTAGCTCAGTTGGTTCAGCATCCAACTCTTGATCTCAGCTCAGGTCTTGATTTCATGGTTGTGAATTCAAGGCCCGCGTTGGGCTCCACACTAGGAATGGAGCATACTTAAAAAAAAAAAAAAATTACATGGCTAATTAAATGTATCATCTGTTTTTAAAAGTAAAATGTTTTAATGATATTGAGAATAAAAATATGTGTGTCAAGAGATATTGAAATATCATGGAGATGTCATGATGTATTGCTATTGTAAGGGCCTATTCAGCCAGAGCGGCCCCACCCCGGTTGAACTGCCATTTTTTTGTAAAACTTAAATTGACTCTGCCCCCCACCCCCCACCCAGGGGAACTTACTTAAAAACAAGTCCCAGAAACCAGCCCCAGGTAACAAAGCCCAAATACAAGGGTGGGTCAGGCCAGGTGGAGACATCCGATCAGTGGGGGGATGCATACTGTCTCCCTAGCTACCAAGGAGTATGGGCCCTGCCCTTTGGGCACCTTTTGGGTGCTAATTCTGACCTAGGTGATAGGCTGGTTCAAATGTCTACTAGGGTAAATTGTGATTCAATTGGTCCCCTAGCATGACTGTGCAGCTTTCTCTGCATGTTACAGTTTCATTGGCCACCTGTGCATGGCCAGCCCCAACCACATGGCCTTTGCTCTATAAAAGTTAGTCTGTGAGGGAGAAAGTGGTCGCCCTCTCTGTAAGAGGTGTGGTCCCGAACATTCAGTTTGATTCTTGATGCTTGGCGCGAAATAAAGCTTTGCTTGACCATCGCTTTGTATCAGTCTCGCTCCTTTAGTCACAGACCCATTATTGGGGGACCCAACATTGGGGAGCCAACACTATATTTTGAAATAATTTACATTTTTAGTATTAAAAGCAATTAGGCATATGTAAAACTACAGAATGAACTTGGCACTTTCCAGATTCATGGTGGTTGAATATCACTAATGGCTCATTCAGTATTTCATGCTTTAATTACAAAATGATTTTCATAGGAGCATAAATACTTAACATCAAATATAAGTTTGAACCACATGATTTTAGTTAATCACCATTAATTTGTCCTAACTATTCTCATAATGATGCGCCTCTAGCTATCTACCAGTACATTTCCTAATTCTGGTCAAGAAAAACAGTGTAGGAAGTGAAATGGTGGGACTGTATAAATTCTACTCAGTAAGACAAAATAAGGTCCAAGACCTACTAGTCCTAGAAAATAAGAATGAAATAATAAATATACATAAACATGGATGCTTTTTTAAAAGGAAAAGTTGGAGAGGATAATAAAAATGTGACATATTCTTCTTGTTATACATAATGACCGGGGATTGGAAATCTTTAAAAAATGAGGTAGTTGCCCGGGGTTACAGGGATGAAGAGAGATAAATAGGCAGATTTTTAGGGCAGGGAAGATACTTTGTATGCTAATAAGTACATACTGTATAAAGCAAACGGTGTCTTGTGAATACCTATCATTATACATTTGTCCAGGCCCACAGAATATACACACCTAGTGAACTGTGATGGCACCGTGGACTTGAGATGATTACAATGTATCAGTTTATGTTCATCAGTTGTAACAAATGGATCTCTCCAGTGGAGACTGTTGGTAGTGGGGAAGGCGATGCATGTGGGTGGGGGCAGGGTACACCAGAAATCTCTCTACCTTCCTCTTAATTGTTCCGTGAACCTAAACATGCTCTAAAATATAGGTCTTAAAAGAAAAAACAAAAAAACTGAGGCAACAAGTCAGTGAACACAGCTACTGTGTTTCTGTCTGTATTTGGGGATTTGTTCTTCGGTAAAACAGTTGTAGGGGGGGCGCCTGGGTGGCTCAGTCATTAAGCGTCTGCCTTTGGCTCAGGTCATGATCCCAGGGTCCTGGAATTGAGCCCCGCATCAGGCTCTCTGCTCAGCGGGAAGCCTGCTTCTCCCTCTTCCACTTCCCCTGCTTGTGTTCCCTCTCTCACTGTGTATCTCTCTGTCAAATAAATAAAATCTTTAAAAAATTTAAAAAAAAAAACAGTTGTAGGTAGAGAACAGTTACTTGAGATTGGCGGAATAGGGAGGCACATAGAGTCAGAACAGATCCAAAGAAAGCAAAGCTCAGCAAAAAAATTCAAATTAAAAAATAATAAATAGAGGCAAATAGTCTGTGAGCACCAAAAACTTGAACCTCGTGGGTTTTTCTGGGGTTTTTTTGGCCAACTTTGGTTTTGGTGCCAATGTGATTCACTTCAACAAACTTGCAAGAAGATTAAATAAGATCAGCTTCCTGCAAGACTACACCAAGACCCCTGGGGGACTCACAGGGGACATTCTCATGCTTTACTCGGGCAGATGCTCTGAGTAAAGCTCCCAGAGTAAATTTAAAGGCTCCTGGATCTAATTGCCCCAGGAAGTATCAACGACCCAAGGGAAAAGCTGGCAAGGCCCACCGCATGCATCTCAAATGCTCTTTCCCTCCCCTGCTTTTGGCTAATGCAAACCCCTGCTTTGTGTTCTCTGTAATTCTGGTGTCTGCAAAGGTTATTTGCTCAGAAAGTGGCTCTGCGGCCTGATAGGGTCTGTGCCGTTCTTTGTGCCAGGGTCTAGGTGACAAACGGAGTAATTAAGAATGGAAGAAATGCCAACAGCAAGAACAGATTGGAATAAAAGACTGATTACTGGCTAAGCAGGTTGCTGGCCTTCCTCGAGCCTGGCCTGTTCAGTGTGAGCGGGAGGGACTATCAATGAATAGATGTCACCTTGGGGACAAATATACGATCCACATGGTTCATGTTGAGGCACCGTCCAGCCAGGCCTGGCATGCGTGGGGAGTGGATGGCTGGCAACAGAAGCTTCGTGTCTGAGTCCAGATAACAGTCTGCAGGCTCGCAAAGGAACATCCACTATTGGCTAGGGCCCGAGGTGATGCTCCAGCAGCTTTTCTCCAAAGGCTCTGTGGTTCAGCACCCACGGCAAAGCACAAACCAAAATGAGGGGAATCGGGAAACAGAAATCTCAAGAAAATGACCGGCACCTCCGCCGTGTTCCTGAAAACATCCAACACTTCAAGGGAAAAGAAATCCTTGAAGGGTGTGGGAACTGCTTTTTCACTTCGGAGGGGAAAAAAAAAAAATATATTCAACCTGAATATTGAAGTTCTGGGAAAGAAAGGACCAAAATTGTATTTTGTTTTCTTCCTATTCTCATCCTCTCCAAACCTCAGTCTGAATCCAATGGTAGGAAAATTTACTACCTACCTTTTAAACAGAATCTCTTTTCTCTGTCAAGTTGTAAATTGCTTCAAATAGCTTTTCATGATTTTTAATTTTACCAGCATGAAATTGGTAATTATGTATGGCTTATCATGCCCAAGACAAGATTTCTGGAGATACAAGCTCATTTAGAAGTGAAGTAATTTCTTCTGAAATAAAAGTTTACTTCCTAATCAAGAGAATATTTATCTTGGCTCTTTCTGGGTCTTGCATATAAAATGAAAGTCCTGAATGAGGCTTTCTCCTTTCAAATTTTGATAAAACAGACACATTCATAGTAAGGAGATCCTCTCTCTCTTTCTCTCAATAGATAGGTAGACAGATAGAGAGATATAGTTACATTAGTTTGTTTATAAATCACGGGCAGACTATAAAACTTTGGTTTACTCAGAAAATGGACATACCTCACACATAGGAGCTGGGCTTAATGTTGTCCCCAGGCAGGAGGATCAAAACCCTGGGCCTCTGGTATACTGAAGGTCATGTGTATTATTTAAAAACAGTGATTAGTGTAAATTAAAGAAGAAATAAGCTACTGAACATGAAATCTTATTTCTGGCAAGCAAGGTAGCTGAATCTTATTATAAAATTAGTTGTCACCACGGGCCCACAGTCACCACGGGTAACTGTTAGTGAATGTCAGGCAGGGCACTGTGGCTCTCTGTGCTAGGCAAAAGTGCCTGTCCCACAACAGGACTGTTAATAGAAAACTGAGACCTATGTAGGTCATTAAATGCACAGAATGGCAGCAACTTATTTCTAAGTACTCAGGTATTAAAGAACTTAAGGCTTACAAGGAAATGTCCCCAAATATAGCAAATGTGACATATATCCTTGACCATGGGTTTCTTCTTTGGGGTCAGAGAGGGTGGAAGAGGATTTAACTTCACTGTCCAAGATATTGTTCTTGGACTTGTGTCCATCTAAAAAGCTTTGGGCAAACCATTCCATGCTACCACAACTCCACAAGATCAGCAGGGGTGTCAAGACCATGCAAACAACTGTAAATGGGGGCAGAGATAGACTGTTTTTACTGAAAGCATACAATATGTTAGGTGCTATGCTAAGGGCTTCATATCTTCTTATCTCATTTAATCTTGAACCCATTTTAGCAACTCTATACAGTTAAGTTATTTTTTATTATGCAGCTGCGAAACAGAAACCAGTTGAGTTATGTATGTGGTTGTTAGGGAACACAGAAGTCAGCAGCATTAGGACTGGGATCCTAGCAGCCCTTCTGTAGGTCCCATACCTGTGATTACTGTGCACACCACTTCTACAAGTTGATCCAATTCAGCTCATATAGATAGAAATAATCTGCTTATATCACTTGAATAACCCCTTTTAAGGAAACGCCTTCCTTCCTTTATATAAATCTATACATATACCAAAAGAGATAAATTAATAAATCAGATGATGGTGATTTGTAATACTAAAACAAAACCAAAACAACAAAAAAACTCCACTTGACAAATTTACACGTAAATGTGGGACTCTTAACTTGAGGCTCAGGGATAATATTTATGGTATTTAGGAATTTTGTGAACTACAAAAATTGTGTTCACAGCTCTCTTTCTGTTCTGTTCACGGAGAAGCTTAGAATTCCACAACAGTAAATAACCTCTGACCAGGCACCTGGGAAATGCAGAAAAGGGACAGGAGGAAAGTATGAGTATGAGTTATGTAATATAGTAGGTCCTAAAAGCTGCACTGGGTGACCTTTTAAGTGGTCAAACAGCAGGCCACTGCTGTAGGGAGATCCTGCTGAATAAGCCTGATTGAAGATTTAAGGGAGGTCACCATCCCAGATGGTGCTGGATATGGGGAGAAGTATGTAAGGATAAGTGGGGAGGGGTGCTGTGGAAGTAAGAGCAGAGCCGTAGATATGTTCTCCAAATCAAATTCAACAACGCATTAAAAGAATTATTCACCACAATCAAGTGGGATCATTCCCAAACTGCTGGGCTGGTTCGGTATTCACAAATCAATCACTGTGCTATGCCACATTATTAAAAGAAAGGATAAAAACCAAATGAACCTCTCAATAGATGCAGAAAAAGCATTTGACAAAATAAAGCATCCATTCCTGATCAAATCCCTCAAGAAAATAGGTGGAGATAGGTGGAACATAGCTCAGCATCATAAAGGCCATAGACAAGACCCACAGCTAATATCATCCTCAGTGGGGAGAAACAGAGAGCCTTTTCCCTGTGGTCAGGAAAAAGATAAGGATGTCCACTCTCACCATTATTATTTAACACAGTACTGGAAGTCTTTACCCCAGCCATCAGACAACAGAAAGAAATAAAAGGCATCCAAATCAGCAAGGAAGAAATCAAACTTTTTACTATCTGCAGACGACATGATACTCTATTCAGAAAACCTGAAAGACTTCATCAAAAAATTGCTAGAACTGGTACATGAATTCAACAAAGTCACAGGATATAAAATCAATGTACAGAAGTCTGTTACATTTCTTTTTTTTTTTTAAGATTTTATTTATTTGAGAGAGAGAGACAGCACAATTTGGGGAGGGGCAGGGGGAGAGGGAGAAGCAGACTCCCAACTGAGCAAGGAGCCCCTCTGTTGCATTTCTATACATCAATAATGAAGCGGCAAAAAAAGAAACCAAGGAATCAATCCCATTTGCAATTGTGCCAAAAATCATAAGATAAATAAATCTAACCAAAAAGGTGAAAGATCTGCATTCTGAAAACTGTAGAACAGTTATGACAGAAATTGAAGAGGACACAAAGAAATGGAAAAGCATTTCATGCTCATGGATTGGGAGAACAAACATTGTTAAAATGTCTATACTACCTAGACCAATCTACATATTTAATGCAATCCATATCCACCACCAGCATTTTTCTCAGAGCTAGAACAAACAATCCTAAACTTTGTATGAAACCATAAAAGACCCCAAATCACCAAAGCAATCCTGAAAAAGAAATGCAAAACTGGAGGCATCACAATTCCGGACCTTAAGCTATATTACAAAGCTATAGTCCTCAAGACACAAAAGCAGACACATAGATCAATGGGACAGAATAGAAAACCCAGAAATGGACCCACAGCTATATGGTCAACTCATCTTTGTCAAAGCAGGAAATAATATCCAGTGGAGAAAAGACCGTTTCCTCAACAAATGGTGTTGGGAACTGGACAGCCATGCAGAAGAATGAAATGGGAACACTTTCTTACACCATACACAAAAACGAAATGGATGAAAAAACTGAATGTGGGACAGGAATCCATCAAAATCCTAGAGGAGAACAGAGGCAGTAACCTCTGTGATCTCGGCCGCAGTAACTTCTTGCTAGACATGTCTCCAAAGGGAAGGGAAACAAAAGCAAAAATGAACTATTATGACTTCATCAGGACAAAAGGCTTCTGCACAGCCAAGGAAACAATCAGCAAAACTAAAAGGCATCCAATGGAATGGGAGAAAAAAAATTACAAACAACATATCTTATAAAAGGTTGGTATCCAAAATCTGTAAAGGACTTATCAGACTCAACACCCCAAAACCAAATATTCCAGTTAAGAATTGGGCAGAAGATATGAATAGATGCTTCTCCGAGAAGACATGCAAATGGCTAACAGACGCATGAAAAGATGCTCAACATCGCTCATCCTCAGGGAACTACAAATCAAAATGATGATGAGATGCCACCTCACCCCATCAGAATGGCTAAAATTAACAAAACAAGAAACGATAGGTGTTGGCCAAGATGCCGAGAAAAAGGAGCCCTGTTGCTCTGTTGTTGAGCATGCAAGCTGGTGCAGCCACTCTGGAGAACAGCATGGAGGTGCCTCAAAAAGTTAAAAACAGAGCTACCCCATGACCCAGCAATTGCACTACTGGGTATTTACGCAAAGGGTACAAAAATACAGATTTGAAGGGGCACATGCACTCTGATGTTTATGGCGGCATCATCAACAATAGCCAAACTATGGAGAGAGCCCAAATGTCCATCAACTGATGATGGATAAAAAAGATGTGTATATAATAGAATATTAGTCAGCCATGAAAAAGAATGAAATCTTCCCATTTGTAATGATGTGGATGGAGCTAGAGTATATTGTGCTGAGTGAAATGAGTCAGTCAGCGAAAGACAAATACCATATGATTTCACTCATATGTGGAACTTAAGAAACAAAACAGCTGACTACATGGGAAAGGGGAAAAAAAGAAAAAGAGAGAGGTAAACAAGCCATTTGAGACTCTAACAGTAGAGAACAAACAAGATTGATGGAGGGGGGTGGGTAGGGGATGGGCTAGGTGGGTGATGGGTATTAAGGAGGCATTTGTTGTGATTAGCACCAGGTGTTGTATGTAAGTGATGAGCCCCTGAATTATACTCCCAAAAGTAAGTAGAATTTAAATAAAAATTTAAAATAAGATAAAATGAAATAAAATATAGCTAAAAATTTAAAAGGGAAGAAATAAAAAATAAAGCTATCACCCCCAATTTCCTTAGCCAGGGGGAGGCTGTTGTCACTTCTTGTGAGTCTCTGTGCCACAGAAACATTGTGACCTGCCCAAGGCCACGCAGTCAGCATATGGACATGATGCTGAGTTTGAGCTGAGATCTGTCTGTCTGCAAAATCCACATTCTGTCCGTGAACCAGCATTCAAGGAAGGTCTGACTGCTACTAAATGTCAGAAAAGGAACCAGAAATATGCAATTCTGTTCTCCCCAAAATAGAATCATTATTGACCAGTATTGATTAGGCTTCGTGAGTCTTCAGGGCCCTGGGAGACTAATACGAGTGAGTCTAGGCCAAGCTTCCCTACATACATATCTCATTTTGATTGTTTCTTGACTACTTACTTCAAGTTTTATTAAGCTACTTCCTTCTCCTTATTTCTGTTGTCAATTGTATCATTAAGCACAAAATCTTCGGTACTGAAATCTCTGGTATAACTGAATTTCAGTTATTCAGGTACTACACAGAAGGTCTTAATGTAGCTATTGCAGAATAGACAGCTTTTTAATTTCTGGTACAAATGTTAAAGTAAATACAGTATTAGAAAAATCCAGTTCTTTCCCTGAAGAAGTGTTCTACAAATTGTCCTGCAGACAGTTGTCCAGGGTCTTGGAACAGTTCTTCTGGACAGTTTGAGGATTTATTACCTTCTGGGCCACCCAGGTGGCTCAGTCGGTTAAGCGGCTGCCTTCAGCTCAGGTCATGATCCTGGGGTTCTGGGATTGACCCCCACATTGGGCTCCCTGCTCAGTAGGAGGAAGTCTGCTTCTCCCTCTCCCACTATCCCTCCTATGTTCCCTCTCTCACTGTCTCTCTCTCTCTGTCAAATAAATAAATAAAATCTTTTTAAAAAATAAAGATTTATTAGCTTCCTCTTGGACTTGGTGTACTATTGATAATGCTTTTCATGAAAGGTGACCTACAACTTCTATTTCTGTCGCTTATTTTTTTCTTTGTTTCCTTCATTTCAAAGGTGCATTAGCAGAAACACACATTTTTTTAAAAGATTTTATTTATTTATTTGACAGACAGAGATCACAAGTAGGCAGAGAGGCAGGCAGAGAGAGAGGGGGGAAGCAGGCTCCCCGCTGAGCAGAGAGCCCGATGTGGGGCTCGATCCCAGGACCCTGGGATCATGACCTGAACTGAAGGCAGAGGGTTTAACCCACTGAGCCACCCAGGCGCCCCAGAAACACACATTTATTAGCACATTTTAAAATAGTAGACAGTGGATACCAAGAGGTCATCAGTAGCCCCACCTTCCTACTATGACCAGTACTGCCAGGGGTGACTGCCTTCTTTTTCCTCCGCATACTTTTTCAATTAGGTTGTAGCAACATTTGATATTTAATTTTTGCTTTTGTTTTTATCTGTTAATATTATAGTCCAAGTATTTTTTCATATAACCAGATAAACTTCAAGGACATTTTATAAGGACTATAAAAATATATATCAAGTGAAATGTGTCATAATTACTTAGTAACTCCTCCACTTGGTACCAGTTAGGGTATCCTATTTTTATACTATAAATGTTACAAATATCTTCATCTATACAGATGATTTTTCCATATTTCAGTTTTATTTCTTTAGACTATGAACCTAGAAATTGAAATACAGGGTTAAAAGGGAAAAACACTTTCATGCCTCTTGATATTATTGACAGATATGGGGCACCACAAAAAACTTGGGATATGTAAAAGCTCGTGGAGACGAGGATAAATTGTCTGAAAGTGTGCTATCATAGAAGAAATGCACTTGGTAATAGGAACACGGGGTGTTCACTGCTGTGTTGTGCAGAAAGTCTGCATTGTGCCGAGCTGTCTTCTGCAATATGTTAAAGTTATAAATACTGCAAAAGGATTAAAGTCTTACATAAGAATCCTAACAGATACATAATACTAAATCGCTTTTCTAAAGTGTTCTACCAATTTAAGACGCCTCCAGAAATGAATAATGGTGACACTATTTCCGCAGCTTTGAAAGAATTACGTAGTATCGGTTTTTAAGCCTTTGATAATTTACTGCGGAAAAACTCCGTTCTCATTTGCACTGGTTCTATAGGTCAGCTGAACATTTCACTCTACATTGTTTCAGGGATTCGTGTTTGCTGGTATTTTGCCATTGATGTTTCTCTAGGCACTTTCCCCTGAGAATCTACTTCCGTCCAGACTCCCCTGCATTGTAGAGCCCCTAATTCTACCTCTCAAGAGACTTCCCCTTATCCAAGGTGATGTTTACATTTCATTTACCTTGCCACCTCCTCCCAGCATGAATCTTTTCTCTGGTGTTTTATGTTTTGGAAACAACCAGATGACACCTGTGATACTCTCTAAATAATAAATAATAAAAGTCCTGCCGTCCTCTGCCGGAGCCTTTGATCAAGGGCAGCTTTCAACTGACCTCACATGAGTAGACCTAAAGAAGAAAAAGAAGGAACTTTCTCCAGAGCTTGGCTATTTATCTGCAGTGATCAGCCAGGTTGCTGACAGGGAGATGTCAGAAACACACCTGTACCTGCTCACAGAGAAACTTCGGTTTGTGGCAGACTCTCAGGGCAGAGCTCCGGATGCTCAGGTCTTCTGTGAGATGTCACTTAAGTGGGTTGCAAGGTGGGAAGATTCAGTACCCCTTAGTCTTTCCTCTTTCCGCGTGCGTGGATGCTCCTCTTCTCAGCTGTTGGAGGCAGAGAGGGAGCTGGAATAGTGTTTTGGTCTTAATGTCAACTTTTCCACGATAGAGGTGGAACCGCCCCATGATCTGAGCATTCCGTGCTAAGACTACACACAGTGACCACAGCTCCCGGGAACGCAGCTAATGCTCTGGTCTCAGAAGAACACCCCTCTCACTGTGGACAGTGGCTAGAACGGACTGAATATCTTGTGCCAAGTGTTGTAGAGGCTGTTCTCTTTCAAATTGGGAAGAAAGCATTCAGCTCACCTACTTCCCAAACAAAATCAAAAGCATAAAACTTTAATCCATCATGTTCACCAATTTAAAAAGAAAACAGGAGTTTTTCGGTTCAGTGTCATGGTCATTTGTTAAAGGGATCAGGGCAGAAAAACAGAGAGCAGAGAAAGGAAAGGAGAACAGTGTGGAAGAAGAAAAGAGGAGAGAGAAGCAGGGGGGAGACAAGGTGGACATAACAGAGAACAAAAGAATATTACTGAAGAGGGAAAGGGGAAAGGGCCCTTGAGAAGGAAGTGGGTACAGAACAGGATCCAGACAAGGGGAGAGAGACTCAGGAACTTTGGAGGGAACTGTGTGTCTGTGCTGGAGTGGTAACGATTTCATCTGCTACTTTTCTGAGTATCTGTGTCATTCACACTTAATCTTGCTGAACACCAAGTAATGCCCGGAATTGTCGAATCCCTGTGTCATTCCCCTGAAACTAACATACCACCATGTATTAACTACACTGGAATGGAAATTAAAAAACTTTTTTAAAAAAGGGAATTGAACATGAGTATAGGCATTTTTAAGGTTTTTGAAGCATTGACTGTCTTTCCTGATAGATTCTACCAATATACACTGAAATTTACAATCTGTAAGTGGTACAATCTGTAAGCGTACCCGTATCACCATAACCTTGCAAGCATTAAAAAATATGTATTCTTTCTCTATATATGGAGATGCTTTTTATATTACGAAACCATAGGCTGTAGAAAGGATAGTATGGTGAAATTAGCAAAGCTGTAATTTAGCCCCAACAGTTAGCAATATATGGCTTCATCTGGGTTCACCTCTATTCTTATGCACTCCCACAGTCATGCCTTGTTTTCCTGCAGACTCCACATATAATACCATTTCAAATATTTCAGTATGAATTTCTAAAACATAATGTGTTTAGATACATGTATAAGCCCAATACCATTATCGCATCTAGGGGTGCCTGGGTGGCTCAGTGGGTTACTCCTCTGCCTTCGGCTCAGGTCATGATCTCAGGGTCCTGGGATAGAGCCCCGCATCGGGCTCCCTGCTCCGTGGGGAGCCTGCTTCCCCCCTCTCTCTGCCTGCCACTCTGCCGACTTATGATCTCTCTCTCTGTCAAATAAATAAATAAAATCTTTCAAAACAAAAAAGAAACCATTTTATCACTTTTTTAGTCATGTGCTGGGATAGTTCTAACAGAAATGATAGGATCAGCATCTTATTTTTTACCTAATTTGTCAGGTTTCAAAATGATGATTTAGTTCACTAACATCTCTCACCAGTGATCAATGAGAATGTTGTTGTTTTTTTTAATATCATTATGGGGGCGCCTGGGTGGCTCAGTGGGTTAAAGCCTCTGCCTTCGGCTCAGGTCATGATCCCAGGGTCCTGGGATCAAGCCCCACATCGGGCTCTCTGCCCAGCAGGGAGCCTGCTTCCTCCTCTCTCTCTGCCTGCCTCTCTGCCTACTTGTGATCTCCGTCTGTCAAATAAATAAATAAAATCTTTAAAAAATAAAATATCATTATAAACTAACTCATGAATTGTATCAAAATTGACATATTTTATAGCTTTTTAAAAAGATTTTGTTTATTCATTTGACCGAGAGAAAGAGAGTACAGGGTGGCAGGCAGAGGGAGAGGGGGAAGCGGGATCCCTGCTGAGAAGAGAGCCCCATGCAGGGCTCAATCCCAGGACCCCAAGATCATGTGAGCCAAAAGTAGAGGCTTAACTGACTGAGCCACCCGGATGCCCCATAACTGATATGTTTCAGTAATTTGAGTTCTTATCCTTACGGATATTCAAACTCCCCCCTTTTAGCAGGTAGCGACCTATTTAAGCTTCCTCCTCCTTTTCATATGACTTTACAGCCTTTGATATTTTTCTTGCCTTCTGGTAATGACAGGATGCTCAAGCTCATCTTCTGAATTTTCTGTCCCAAACCAGAAATCTGTCAGTTCTCCAAGAAGCCTTGGTTTCTCCTGGTGGGAAATAGTATTTTAATACCACAGCGTGGGATTAGGGATATTATCATTACTGTGTACCCATTGTTTCAGGGCCTCTCCAGTAAACAGAGCTATAAAACAAGAGTTATGTACATGCAAGTTAAAATAAATCATGAGTTCATCTTCATACTTCTAATTAAATCAAGGATCACAGTGATTTTACTTAATCTCTTATACCTTATGTTTACATCTCCTTCTTCCACACAAAGAATTTCAATTCTTGAAAACACTGGGAATGAGATAAGTGGAACAGTACACAAGTGCTCATTTGTTTTATCCTGTAATAGACAAATGCCAGTCTCAGAAAAGCAACACCAACACTACCACCAAGACTACAATTACTGTAAACACTTGAGTTGTTTTTTCCGTGTATTTCATCTTTAGGTTACATCCCAGTAGGAAATGCACGCAAATAATGTGCTACATGGTCACTCGGACTAGTTCTCTGTATGTATGGCCATACCAACCTACTGAGGGCATATTTACTTTAAATTTAGAGATTGGTTATTTCTAAAAATTTCATATCCTCATTATGCAAAATATACACATGGTTTCAAGGTCAAATCTATAATACAAGGTATTCAAGTAAGTGTAGCTTTTACCCTGTCCCTTGCCTGTTCCCTTTCCCCCATCAGGAACCTGCTTTTTCTAGTTTATCCTTTCCTTTTTAAAAAAAATAAAACGCATTCATATTCCTTCTTCCATCAGATTGAACATTCTGTACAAGTGTTTCATTTTTTTTCCACTTAACCATCTATTCAGGAAAGTACTTGACCGCAGTATATAAGTTTTTCTAACTCTTTTCCAGCTGCATAGGACCCCATTCGGTGGATGTGTCCCAGCTGACTTGTCCAGCCCCCTGCGATCAACATTAATGCAGCTTCCTGTCTTTTGCTATTATAAATCGTTCTGCAATGACTAGCTTTGCTCATACATCTTTTCCTATTTTTGCCAGTACATCTTTGGAATGAAATTCTAGAAGTTTGGTTGCTGAGCTAGAAAGTAAGTGCATTAGTTATTTTGCTTGGTATTGATGGATTGCCCTCCCGACGGTGTGCATCATCTTCTGTCTCCCGTGGAGGGCATGACAGTGTCTGTTTCCTCCGAGCCCTGCTGAAAGATTGTTGTCTGACTTCTAAATGGTGACCAATCTAACTGGCGATAAATGGTAGCTCAGTGCAGTTTTAATTTGTTTATCTCTTATGAGAAGTGTGGTTGATCGTCCTTCATCTGGTTAAGAGAAATTTGTGTGTCTTTTTCTTCCAACTCTGTATTCATTTCTCTAGATTTTCTTTTCTCTATCTTTAGAAACTCTTTTTTTTCTATATGAGAGGTTTTTCTCTACTTTTAGAAACTTTTTATATTAAAGGTTTTATTCTTTGTTTGTGATATATAGTTGCAAATTTTTTCCCTGATTTGTCATTTGTCTTTTTCCTTTCTTTACTCTGTGTGTATGTGTGTGTGTGTTGCCATGCTAAATTTTTAATGTATAATTAAATTTATCTCTCTCTCTTGTTGCTACTAGATCTGGAACTGTGGTAGAAATGTTTTCCCTTTTTCTGGGTTTTATAAAGGAATCCATTCATCTGTACTTCTAGTACTTATATAGATTCTATTTTTTTAATCTTAAATTCCAGGTCCTTTTGGAATTTTTCTTTTTTAATGATATGAGAGATGGATCCAAATTTATCTTTTTCCATATATGTATCCAATTATCTTGACAGCTTTATTAGATGCTCCATTTTCCCCCTCTTTTTCTTAATTATATTTTTAGTATGTAGGAGAGTTTGCATTTTTGCACCAAAGGTTAGTTTTGTACTAATACTTTTTCATCATTTTAAGCTGGTTTTTTTTTGTTATTGTCTAGCGATTCCCCACTATAAATCCATTGAAATTGAGTTATAACCACTTCTTTTCTTTCCCCTCCTTTCCCAGCTTCTGGTTTGAAGCACTATCCTTTTACTGTTAATGACCAACTATAAAGCAACCAGCAGACTTCTTCTACCTCTCATGTGCTTTCCTCATCATCCTTTCCCACCCCATTTTGGTAGTTGTTCTCCAGCTACGTTGTCTCTCCTAGCATCTCTCTACCTTAGTGTGTGAATTTAGAGTGATTCAAAAATGAGGCTACTTCGACGGCCATTTTCCCAGGACTCTCCTCTATTTATTCTTTCTTGACTAATATCTTTCTTTCCCTTCCTCCCTTCCTTCCTTCCTTCCTTCTCTTCCTTCCTTCCTGGTGACCTGAGCCAAAATCAAGAGCTGGCCGCTTAACAGTCTGAGGCACCCCAGTCTCCCAACTGGGACATTTATTGATTTAAAAAGATGATGGGTGAATTTTCACTTCAAGATAGTGAATATTACAAAATGTGTGCATCCACACATGGCAGGCAGTAAGTCTGATAGTATTGGGAACTAGGGATCTGGATGGTCCTAAAGCCAAAAACCAATAAGGAGGTGGTGCCCTTGGACCACAGCATCAGCACTCACAGGTGTGATGACCCAAAGGTAGGGACTGCACAGGACCCTGAGGGGAAGCTTCCTGTCCCTCTTCTTGCCAGAGGCAAAGCCCTTTAAAGAGTGATGCTCACGGGGAAACTGACTTTCAACCCACCGCCTACAGAGGAGTGAGGAAAAATGAAATAACAACATAGAAAATGTTAAGAAGCAATTGGAAACCAGAGAAGTGTCGATTACCCACCAGCTGGACAGTCACTGGCAGACTGATGTCATGGCTTTAATGGATTGCCATAAACCAGACTTGGTTTGCCCAGTAAAGCTAACAGTCTTTATCAAACCCCTGGTTGTACATGGCATGTGTTAGGTACGAAAATGCCTACGAAAAATGAAATGGACAAAATTACCTTTGTACCAGCTCTTCAACGGCCACATTTCTGGATGGTTTGAGTGCGACCGTGCTCAGCTGATAATGTGACTGCTTCTGGCTCTGCAATTCTAGATTGTGTGAGAGCAAGACTTAGCAATACTAAGCTAATCTCACATCAGCTCCTTTTGTTGGCTTCCAGGCTGACATTGCTCAGTGTCACTCATCCCCCTGAGGTCACAGACAAAAAAAGAAATATTCAGCCAACCCAGTGAGAGAGTGGGCATGCTGGACTGAGTAAGAGAAATGCTGCAAGATTCCAGTCACGGGTGGCTCATGAGTAGGGTGTGATGTTGTTGGTGAGTGGAGACACCGGTGATGGATTACCAGTTGTACTTACTGTGCGATTCCATTTGGTGGATCCCAGAGGACAGCCCATTTTCAATAGGATTTTGCCCTGGGTAGCAACACAGTCCATTCACTTTATGATCTCCTCATAGTTTTCTGACAGCTAAAATTTATAGGACACAAACTCCCTGAATACATGCCTAACGTACATTCAGAAAAAATGTTTCCAGTACTTCAGTGATTTTTTTGTAATGAAATAGTCCTCCCTTCTTGGGATGAAGTTTTTAATTATAATATGTGGGATAGCAGATACTGTGTGTGTGTGTGTGTGTGTGTGTGTGTGTGTTGAGGACAATTAGCCTCTTGAGGAAAGGAGCTTGTATTTATTTCTCTATCCCCGTCGCTTGGCATTGTAGATGTTCAGTAAGTGTTTGTAGAATTGAATTAAATGTAGAATTAATTTATAAATTGAAAGAGATAAAGTCTATAGAAAACATCAGCAACGTGGGCAGAGACAGTGCCTCGAGCCGATTATCCATTTAACAAGTGTCTATGGAAGACTGGCTTCTTTCTTGTTTAATTCACTTTCATCTGGAGGCTCTTGGTGGCAGCTGCCAAATGTATCCTGACTAATACAGATTTCACATATCAAACACTCTGGTCATACGCATTAACTTTTTAGACCATCAAAATTATCCAGTAACATAAGGAATTTGTGTATTATCCCCAAATTGCCTATAAAGAATAAGAGATTTACCTAAGTCTCTAGTGACACGGTGAACTTGGACAAATCCGGGCACTCCCCATTCCTTCCTTCCCTTGGAAGGAGAAAATTCTGCCTCCTATCAACCTCTCTCAGGCCACGATCGCTTGTCTTCTCAACTCTGCGTCTAGATCTCTGCCTCACCCAGATACCTCGTCCTGCTGCCGGCCCCACCCTCTGCAGAGAAACCCTTGAGTCCCAGAGAGTCATGTCTACGTCTTTGCAATACAAACTAGAAAGTCTAGTTAAAGCTTCCGACTCTTGATTTTGGCTCAGGTCATGACCGCAGGGTCCTGAGATCTAGCCCTGCATTAGACTCTAGGCTCAGCGTGGAGTCGACTTGCCCCTCTCCCCCCCATTCTGCTCCTCCCCTGCGTTCGGTCTCTCTCTCTCTAAAATAGATAAATACAATCTTTAAAAATAAATAAGTAAAAATAATAAGTGATATAAATAAATAAAATGTCTGCTTTCAAAAGTCATCGCTTTTTGGTCTTGGTAGAAGAACCAGCTATAAACATGATATCCAGGGAACCTGATACTGTATAAAATTCGTGTCACCTACAGCGGAAGTATTTCTAGCCTTTTCGAGCCACCCTAACCTTTAATCATAAAATGTAAATGGCTAAATCTCCCAGCTAACACTGAAATGGGGAACTGATATCTGCCCGACCGCTTGCCCCAGTATTGATAGGAATGTGTGTTTCAAAGTGCCTTGGGCAGGTTTCTTGTTTCCCTTTACTTTACCTCACCCATGACTCAGTCTTGTATGGGGTTTCTCTTGCCTGCCTGCTGTGACTCAAACATGGGCAAAACTCCTTTGATTTCCCTAAAATTCACTACAACAAGGCAGATGTACACAGAGGAATTCTGCTGGACTTTGGGGAAGCAGGAGGAATGCAAGACCACATCTTTAAACTATCCGGCAGTTTGTTCTTAACTGTCCAGGGGCAGCCTTTCCTTTTCGATTTTTTTTTAAGATTTTATTTATTTATTTGACAGAAAGAGATAGCAAGAGAGGGAACACAAGCAGGGGGAGCTGGAGAGGGAGAAGCAGGCTCCCTGCTGAGCAGGGAGCCCAATATGGGGCTCGATCCCAGAACCCCAGGATCATGACCTGAGCGGAAGGCAGATGATTAACAACTGCGCCACCCAGGTGCCTCAATTTTTTTAAAGATTTTATTTATTTGAGGCAGACAAAGAGAGCACCAGTAGGGGGAGGGGCAGAGAGAGTGGGAAGCAGACTCCCTGCTGAGCAGGGAACCCCCTGGAAGCCCAGATCCCAGGATCCCCAGGATCATGACCTGAGCCAAAGACAGACTATTAACTGACTGAGCCACCCAGGTACCCCAAGAGGCAGGCTTTCTTAGTCGCCCTACCACCCACATGGGGGCCTGACGCAAAAGGAAAACATAGGGTAATGTCGACCCTGTCCTTATTTAAAAATTTTGATATTTTGCTCTTCATGGACTTTTTTTTAAAGATTTTATTTATTTATTTGACAGACAGAGATTACAAATAGGCAGAGAGGCAGGCAGAGAGAGAGTGAGAAGCAGGCTCCCTGCTGAGCAGAGAGCCAGATGTGGGGCTGGGATCATGGGAGTCAGGATCCTGGGATCATGACCTGAGCCAAAGGCAGAGGCTTTAACCCACTGAGCCACCCAGGTGCCCCTTGATTTCAATTTTTAAAAATATTCCACTAAAATTCTATTTATCTTGGTTACTGACCTTTTTGGTGATCCTTTAAGTTTCGTACCTGAGGGGCCTCTGGCTGGCTCAGTCAGAAGAGAGTGTGACTCTTGATCTCAAGAGTTGTGAGTTCAAGCCCCACATTGGGGACAGAGATGACTTAAAACAAACATTATATTTCACATCTGTAGAAAGTTCCTCACTTGTCTCACCATCATTCTGGCCCTGCCAACCACCCATCATCTCAGCCCTTCAGTGCTCTCCTACACCAGCATGCTCAGATTTATGGTACATTGAAGGGGCATGGGAGATGGTATCAGGAATGAGAGGAGGTCATTCAGTAGGTCTGAGGTGGGCCTTAGGCATCTGAATTTTAATAATCATTATGGTGATTTGCATTGTTTCCTCCAGCAAATTATGCTGACGTCCTAAACCTTGCTACCTATGAATGTAAGATCACCTGGAAATAGGGTCTTTGCAGGTATATTCAAGGTATAAGTTAAAGTGAGGTCATACTGGAACAGATGGGCCTATAATCCAGTATGACCAGTATCCTCATAAGAAGAGGAGGAGAGCCACAGACATAAACACACATGCACAGAAGAGAACAGCATGATCAGCCAGGAGTGAAGGCCACATGATATTGGAGGCAGAGACTGGAGTCATCAGCTGGAGGCCAAGGAACACCAAAGATGCTTGGTGACCACTGGAAGCTGGGAGAAAGAGCATGGTCCCACTGACACCTTCATGTCAGACTTCCCGCCTCCAGTCTGTGGGAAAATATATTTCTATTGTTTGAAGCCACTCAGGGTCCGGGACTTTGTTATGGGAGCCCTAGAAAATGGATACAATCACCTACCTCCATCGGTCATTCTGATGGAAGAAGTGGTCCATAGACTAGAGTTTGACATGACTCAAAATGTTTGTCCTAGTCTGTCTCTGGAAATGCATCATTCTCATTTTATTAATTAAGCGAAGAAATGTAATACTCCCTGTCTCATTTCTCTACGTGAGCATAACTGTGGTTCTGTGACTGTGAGTAAATCAGACCATAACCCAAGCCCTGTTTTTCCCAACAAAATGAGTTCAGGAAGATCTATACCTGAGCTGGGTTGAGAATTTTTTTTAAAGATTTCATTTATTAATTTGAGCCAGAAAGATACAGGGAGAGAAGAGAGCATGAGAAGGGGGAGAGGCAGAGGAGGAGGGAGAAGCAGACTCCCCTGAGCAAGGAGCCTGACATGGGGCTGGACCCCAGGACCCTGGGATCAGGACCTGAGCCAAAGGCAGACACATAACCCTCTGAGCCACCCAGGTGCCCTGGGCTGGATTGAGATTTGAACACCGGTCCTACTGTCTCTTTAATTTGTTTCCTTTCTGCCAGACTGTCTTGCTTTCCCTCTTCTGTATGAGAGACCTCCCTGAAAGCATGCTAGAAGGATTTGTCCTGTTTAGAAATAATTTTCATAGTCTATTCATAGCTTTCTGTAGTCTCCTTGTGTTGAATGGCAGTGAGGCAAGGAAATTTTGTTCCAATAGGAATAAAAACAGCCAAAGATAATCCCCTCTCCAAGTGCACACGCATAATTTTATATATAGTTTTAGAGATTGTGACTGCTACCGTAAAATGCCCCATTTTAACCACACAATTAAACCTTTTTCTTTTCATAAATTTCTGGGGAATAAGGCATTCGCAGAGGTTGGTCAGTATCATGTAGGTAGATGGCTTTCCCCTGCAAGTTTTTGTAAGCCGGTCTGCAGAGTTTTGGATGAGGCAGAAGTGAAGACGCACCGGTACAAGGACGTGGGTTGAGGTACAACTAGTGAACACCGTCACGTGCGTCTCCACGTTCACATTCCGGGGATCAGGGGAGAGTTAAAGGCAGCAGGGAACGCGGCTTCCCTGAGCTCAGCACACCATACAAACTCATGTTCATAGGAGGGCCAGGAAGATGGGCTCCTGATTTTTCTCAGCCTTCCACAGAACACCAGGAAAACATGATACAACATTCTCTTTTCCTTCTCCAGAGGAATGAAGAAGAAAAATCACATTGACCTCAGGCCCTTTGTCTTCAATGCCAAGCCATTCATCCTCCCCAGATAATTGCTATAATTCAGGACCTGTGATGAGGATATAAAGATGAGAACATAAAGTCCCTTCTCTCATGTTTCTGGCACCCAAGTGGGGGAAATAACCAGACACACAACTAGCAAAATTGATATTCATGGCAATAGAGGTGTGAGAAAAATGCAGTGGGCAGTAGCTTGGAGGGAGAAAGACAAAACGTCTCAAAAGGGGTGACTTTTGAATGAAAACCTGAAAATCAGTAAGAATCTGAAGGGCCCAGAAATTGAAAGATGGGAGGAAATAGAGGTGCTTTAAAGCTGGACTGTCCAATAGAACTTTCTCTGATGAAATGTTCTTTATTGGCACTATTCAGTGCGTACGAGCAGGGAACACTTGAACTTGTGGACATTGAGACCAAGGAGCTGCATGCTTCATTTTATTAGTCTTAATTAGTTTGTAATTAACTTTAAATAACTGAACAGCACAGCTTTGGATAATAGAAATGGTGTTGCAAAGGCACAGAAATCTGAAAGCCTGGCTCATTGCCACAGAGTAGCAGGTGTTTCAGGGGATGGGTTCTTGGATTTCAACAGAAATGGTGGAAAGTGGGAGATGATGGAGCTGGAAACATTGGCTGGGGCTGCATTACAAATGGCCTTACGTACCAGTAACATGTCAAAGATGTTAGACTTTATCCTTCGGGTCGCTGATATCCTAGAAACACTTTTGTACAGGCAAATGATATGGTACAATCTCATTTTAAATAATTGCACTGGCTTTGATTGACATCTATATGTATTTAGGATTCGGAGTTGTACTGAGTTAATGTAGCCTAAGCGGGGTGGCATTGTGGGCATTTCTCACCACCCCTCCCCCCAGTGACAGATCCGGGATTTCAGAAAGAATAGTGCAATCTACAAATATTTTTGTTCCCTGCTACTTCTCCCAACGTTCTTGTAGGCTCTTAAACAATGACAGTATCTGGTAAAAATCTTACTGAAGTGTTTTCTAGGATATAAATCCCTTAACAACATAGTGAAAATTGATTTCTTAGTCCCAGGACCTATTCTACCCTGGGTTTCATCTCGAACCCTTACACAACACGTGGCACCCAAGTACTCATGGTCTTAATACTAACTATAGGTTGTTTTGTGGATTATGGAAATAATATTTTAAATTAATAACCATTCTTTGCCCTTCCAAAGCTAGTCTCCTATTGGCCTTGGCTAGATTTTCTAGCTCTCTTCTTAGAAGAACAAGTTATGGGCATAAAATGAAGTAGCAAATGTGACTTGCAATTAATTCATCATCAGTAAAAGCTCTATTGCAGTGCCCCAGGCAGAGACTGGAGCCAGGCTACTCCATACCACTCTGGATCCCGCCTGCCACCTCCAGGGACATGCACAGTGGTCCTTTCTGCAGCCATCCTCTGCTCCAGCTTTCAGGGTGGACGTAGCAGTGCTCACACGGCTGTTCCAAGAATGATAGGAGTTAACACACCAA
This sequence comes from Mellivora capensis, assembly GCA_004024625.1. Taxonomy (NCBI): domain Eukaryota; kingdom Metazoa; phylum Chordata; class Mammalia; order Carnivora; family Mustelidae; genus Mellivora; species Mellivora capensis. Next base: position 2,701 of record PISX010025735.1, on the reverse strand, counting down.
GAGTTAGTTTACTTCCCGATCCATGCTAAATGCTTAATACATGCTACCCATTGTTTTTATAAATTCAAGTTTTCTTTGGTGCCCTCTCTGATCATGGCTTCCAGGGTTCCTAAGAGAAACCCCGGGTTTGTCATTACAATAAAAAACAAGGTCATTTGGGCCATCCTGTCTTTGTGTTACAGGTAAAGGACATGAGCATAAAGCCCAGCAAACACACCTCAGATTAGGCTGTACGTGGTGAGAGGGACACCTGCGTCTGGGTTCCCGCTCTACTGCTGGTTGGATTTGACACCTCACCTAACAAGCAAGTGAAGCAAACTGAAATATTTTGGCGAATCCTTCAGAAAGTAAAATTAGTGAACTGATCATGAATTTCATGTGTTTTGAAGGTAAGGGGGGTGAAAGAGTCAAAATTGAAACTGAGCTTTTTGCTGAGGCAACCATGTGGTATCATTCATGGAGATCAAATACACTTTATTCATTCTTGACAGAGAATTCATGAGTGCCCGCTAACTTCCTGCCCCTGTTCTGATGAAGACAAAGCAGCAGTGAGTGTTTCAAAGACCTTACTGTCTTTAAGCTTTGCAGGCAAGGTAGGAAAACCGATCATAAATGAGCTCAGTTTGGGACACATTGAGATGTGTCCCAATGAGATACATGGTTTCTGTTCAGTCTCAACGTGGAAATGTCCAGATGGTGTAAAGTTAGAAGAGAGATCTGGGTTGTAGACAGAGATTGGGAACCGTCAGCCCATAAACAGTTCCTGAGGTGGTGGGAGAGAGATTCCCCAGGGAGACAATAGAAGACTAGAACCCTGAAGAAAACCACGAAGTAGAAGAAGAGGGACCTCCGAAGGAAAGGAGGGAAGATAAAGCCAACAAAGTTGATGTGAAGTCAGGAGTGCAGGGTACCCTAAAGGTCTAGTGAAGAGAGGGTTTTCAAAGAGAGACTAGCCAATGGCATCAGATCCTAGCAAGAAGTCAAGGACAGGGGAATTATGGGCTTGCTCATTGGAAAGGGAGGAAGCCAGGCTTCGCTGGGAGGAGAAATGGCTAGGAAGGAAGTTGGAGGGAACTGGGCATGTAGACATCTCTCCCAGAAAACACGGTTTTGAAGAGAAGAAAACCTAGGGCTGTACACAACAGTTCAATACACAAGAACATTTAAATGTCTGACAAGAATAAGTGAGAAGAGAGAGCCAGGTGGTGGGTATTATGGAGGGCACGCATTGCATGGAGCACTGGGTGTGTTGTAAAACTATGAATTCTGTTATGCTGAAAAGAAATGAAATTTTTAAAAAAGGTAAAAAAAGGAAGAGAGAAATGTCAGTACAGGATAGAAAAAGGAATCACTGAGGGGCAAATATTCAGAGGAGGACGGGTTTCAGAGCAGAGAGTGAGGGACCAGCCCCAGACATGGCTAAAGAAATATGCTCATTGTAAGAGAAGAGAAGGAGGAAGGATGTAGGTCTCACATATGGCTGAGAACAAGAGACGAACCCAGAGAAGCAGGAAGAGGACCGTGTACTCCATGCTACAGTTCTCTCACCGGAGGTGCGGATCCTCCGAAGGTTTTCAGGCAGGGAGATGCTTGGGCAGATTTTTCTCTTCCTTGTAATCTGGCAGCAGAATGAAGAATGAATTTGAGGGGATCGGGACCTGAAATGGGCTGACAAATTTGGGAAGTCTCTGCGGTCATCTGAGAGCTGCAAAGATTCTGAGCCATGGCGGCACAGTAAGGGACAGCAAAGCGTGTTCAGAGTCCAAGTGAAATTGGCCAAAGTCGATGATTAATGGGGTGTTTCGAATGGAAGAGAAGGAAATCAAGAATGATCCACAGATATCTGGCAGGTTCATGATCGAGTCATTCACAAATGGCAGAGATTTCATGAAGAGAAGATATAGGGCGACAGGGACTTGCATAGAGGACCCAGTGAATGATGTGTGCATAAAGTAGCCAGTGGAGATGTCCAGCGGACAGATGGATGAAACCCGGTCTCAGGAGAGGGAACTGAGCTAGAGGCAGGTTTGCTCACAGTAATACTTGCTGATATTTATTCAGATGTGACTCCGTGTGGGTGCTTTACTCTGTTTTATTCTTCCGTCAAGTCTTCGAGGCTGCTGTTGGAATTCCCATTGTATATGTAAGGTAAGGCCTTTTTTCTTTAATCTCAGTGGTAGTAAGTGGCAGAATCATGATATAAGACGGAGAGAAATCATCAGTGCCCAGGTACTAAATGAAGCCACGGGCATGCAGAAGATTGCCCGAGAAGAGTGTGCGGGATGTGTGAAGAGGGCAAGTGTTCCTGTGCGGCCAATAAATTTCAGAGCTAACAGAGGAAGAGACGAAGCCAGTAACCAAGAAAGATGGCCTATTTACTGGAATATGGCAGACCATTTCATACCCCGCTCTGCTTGCTACCCAACCATCCAAACTCAAATTCCAAGGTACAGACACTGTGCACAGATCCACACTGCAGCCAAAGTAAATTTTGCACATTAATTAAAGTTTGGTCACACAACTTGGAAGGTGACAAGAGACACCTTTGCCTCAGAGAATCCGTTGAGAATGAGAGCTCTTCTCTGCCTGCTTCTGGGCCTTGGAAGGGTGGCATCTGGCTCCACAGATGCTGTGCCATCCTGCCACACTCCCAGGCTCCAGGCTCTGGGGGCCTCTCCCCATTCCAATGCTGCTGCCTTGG
>PISX010025734.1:12279-25786 GCA_004024625.1 Mellivora capensis | reverse complement strand
ACAAGAAAAGTCTCAAGTACACAACCTAACCCTACACCTAAAGGAGCTGGAGAAACAACAGCAAAGAATGTCTAATACCAGCAGGAAAAGAGACATCATAAACATCAGAGCATAAATCAATGAAATAGATATCAAAAGAACAGTAGAACAAATCAACAAAACTAGGAACTGATTCTTTGAAAGAATTAATAGGATTGATTTACCCCTGGGAAGACTTATCAAAAAGAAAAGAGAAAGGTCTCAAATACACAAATTAACCCTACATCTAAAGGAGCTGGAGAAAGAACAAGAAAGAAAGCCTAAACCCAGCAGGAGAAGAGAAATCATAAAGATCAGAGCAGAAATCTACGAAATAGAAACCAAAAAAACAATAGAACAAATCAACGAAACTAGGAGCTGGTTCTTTGAAAGAATTAATAAGATTGATAAACCCCCGGCCAGACTTATCAGAAAGAAAAGATAAAGGACCCAAATAAATAAAATCATGAATGAAAGAGGAGAGATCACTACCAACACCAAAGATATACAAATATCAGAACATATTATGAGCAATTATACACCAGCAAATTTGAGAATCTGGAAGGAATGGATGCATTCCTAGAGACATATAAACTACCAAAACTGAACCAGAAAGAAATAAAAAACCTGGACCGACCCATAACCAGTAAGGAGATTGAAGCAGTCATCAAAAATCTCCCAACAAAAAATAGACCAGGGCCAGATGGCTTCCCAGGAAAATTCTACCAAATGTTTATAGAAGAATTAATACCTATTCTCCTGAAACTCTTCAAAAAAAATAGTAATGGAAGGAGAACTACCAAACTCATTTTATGCGGCCAGCATTACCTTGATATCAAAACCAGACAAAGACCCCATCAAAAAAGAGAATTCCAGACCAATATCCTTGATGAACACATGTGAAAATTCTCAATAAGATACTAGCCAATGGGATCCAACAGTACATTAAAAGGATTATTCACCACGACCATGCGGGATTTTTTTCCTGGCCTGCCAGGTTGGTTCAACATTTGCAAATCAATCAATGTGATACAGTACATTAATAAAAGAAAGAACAAGAAGTTTATGATACTCTGAATAGATTCTGAGAAAGCATTTGACAAAGTACAGCATCCTTTCTTGATCAAAACTCTTCAAAATGTAGGACCTTGATCAAAAACCTTCAAAATAGAGGGCGCATTCCTCACTATCATCAAAGCCATCTATGAAAAATCCACAGTGAATTATCATTTTCAATAGGGAAAAACAGAGCTTTTCCACTAAGATCAGTAACACAGCAGGGATTTCGACTATCACCACTGCTATTCAACATTGTACTCGAAGTCCTACCCTCAGCAATCAGACAACAAAAAGAAATTAAAGGCATCCAAATTGACAAAGAAGAAGTCAAACTCTCAGTCTTTGCAGATGATATGATACTTTATGTGGAAAAGCCAAAAGACTCCACTCCAAATCTGCTAGAACTTGTACAGGAATTCAGTGAAGAGTCAGGATATAAAATCAATGCACAGAAATCAGTTGCATTTCTATACACCAACAACAAGACAGAAGAAAGAGAAATTAAAGAGTTGATCCCATTTACAATTGCTCCCAAAACTATAAGATACCTAGGAATAAACCTAACCAAAGAGGTGAAGAATCTCTACTCAGAAAACTATCAAGTACTCATGAAAGAAATTGAGGAAGACACAAAGAAATGGGAAAGCATTCCACGCTTATGGATTGGAAGAACAAATATTGTGAAAATGTCTATGCTACCTAAAGGAATCTACACATTTAAGGCAATCCCTATCAAAATACCATCCATTTTTTTCAAAGTAAGGGAACAAAGCATCCTAAAATTTATATGGAACCAGAAAAGATCCCAAATAGGGAAAGGAATGTTGAAAAAGAAAGCCAAAGTTGGTGGCATCACAATTCCAGATTCCAAGCTCTATTACAAAGCTGCAATCATCAAGACAGTATGATACTGGCACAAAAACAGACACATAGATCAATGGAACAGAATAGAGAGGCCAGAAATAGACCCTCAACTCTATGGTCAACTCATCTTCAACAAAGCAGGAAAGAATGTCCAATGGAAAAAAAGACAGTCTCTTCAACAAATGGTGTTGGGAAAATTGGACAGCCACTTGCAGAAGAATGGAATTGGACCATTTCCTTACACCACACACGAAAATAGACTCAAAATTCATGAAGGACCTCAATGTGAGAAAGGAATCCATCAAAATCCTTGAGGAGAACACAGGCTGCAACCTCTTCGACTTCAGCTGCAGCAACTTCTTCCTAGACATATCGTCAAAGGCAAAGGAAGCAAAGGCAAAAATGAACTATTGGAACTTCATCAAGATCAAAAGCTTTTACACAGCAAAGTAAACAGTCAACAAAACCAAAAGACAACTGACAGAATGGGAGTAGATTTTCGCAAATGACATATTAGATAAAGGACTAGTATCCCAAATCTATAAAGAGCTTAGCAAACTCAACACCCAAAGAAAAAAATAATCCAATCAAGAAATGGGCTGAGGACATGAGCAGACATTTCTGCAAAGAAGACATCCAGATGGCCAACAGACACATGCAAAAATGCTCCACATCACTCGGCATCAGGGAAATACAAATCAAACCACAATAAGATACCACCTCATACTAATCAGAATGGCTAAAATCAACAAGTCAGGAAAGGACAAACGTTGGGGAGGATGCAGAGAAAGGGGAACCCTCCTACACTCCTACACTCTTTGTGGGAATGCAAGCTGATGCAGCCATTCTGGAAAACAGCATGGAGGGTCCTCAAAAAGTTGAAAATAGAGCTACCCTATGAACCAGCAACTGCACTACTGGGTATTTACCCTAAAGATAGAAATATATGGAAATGAAGGGGCATGTGCACCTTAATATTTATAGCAGTAATGTCCACAATTGCCAAACTACGGAAAGAACTTAGATGTCCATCAACAGATGAATGGATAAAGAAGATGTGGTGTATATATATATAAAATAGAATACTATGCAGCCATCAAAAGAAATGAAATCTTACCATTTGCAATGATGTGGATGGAACCAGAGGGTATTATGCTGAGCGAAATAAATCAATCAGAGATAGACAATTATCATATGATCTCTCTGATATGAGGAATTTGAGAGACAGAGTGGGGGGTTTGGGAGCTAAGGAAGGATAAAATGAAAGAAGCTGGTATCGGGAGGGTGAGAAACTATAAGATTCTTAATCTCACAAAAGAAACTGAGGGTTGCTCAGGGGAGCAGGGTATGGAGAGGGTGGTTGGCTATGGACATTGGGTAGGGTATGTGATATGGTGAGTGCTGCGAATTGTGCAAGCCTGACGATTCACAGACCTGTACCCCTGGGGCAAATAATACATTATATGTTAATAAAAATAATCAAGAAAAAAAGAATCATTCACCATGATAAAGTCGGAATTAGTCTTAAGTTGCAAGAGTGATTCAATATTCATAAATCAATCAATATGATACACCATATTAATAAAATAATAAGAAACCATATGTTCATTTTAACAGATGCAGATAAAACATTTGACAGAGTACAACATCCATTTTTGATAAAAACCCTCAACAAAGTAGGGATAGAGGAACATATCTCAACATTATAAAGGCCATATACAAAAAAGGCCACAGCTAATATAGTTGTCAATGGGCAAACACTGAGAGATTTTCCTCTACAATGAGGAACAAGATAGGGATGTCCACTCACCACTGTTATTTCACATAGAACTAGGAGCCCTAGCCTCAGCTGTAATCAGACAACAAAAAGAAATAAATGGCGTCCAAATCGGCAAGGAAGAAGTCAAAATTTTACTACTTGCAGAAGACATGATTATGTGGAAAACCCAAAACACTCCACCAAAAAATTGTGAGAACTCACACACAAATTCAGTAAAGTCACAGGATACAAAATCAATGTACAGAAATCTGTTGTATTTCTATACACCAAAAATTAAGCAGCAGAAAGAGAAATCAAAGAACCAATCCCATTTACAATTGCTCTACAAACAATAATATACCTAGGAATAAACCTAACCAGAGAGGTGAAAATCTATACTCTGAAAACTATAAAATCTATACTCTGAAAACTATAAAACACTGATGAAAGAAATTGAAGAAGATGACACACAGAAATGGAAAGAGATTCCATGCTCATTGAAACTGAAAAACTTTCTTACACCATAGACAAAAATAAATTCAAAATGGATGAAAGAACTAAATTTAAGACAGGGAATCAAAATCCTAGAGGAGAACACAGCAACCTCTTTGATATGGCCATAGCAACTTCTTACTAGATATGTCTCTTGAGGCAAAGGAAATGAAAGCAAAAATGAACCATTGGACTTCATCAAGATAAAGAGCTTCTGCACAGTGAAGGAACCAAATCAACAAAAATAAAAGGCAACCTTTGTAATGGAAGAAGATATTTTCAAATGACATATTTGATAAAAGGTTAGTATTCAAAATAAATTTTAAAAAATTTACAAAACTCAATACCCCAAAAAAACAAATAATCCAGTTAAAAAATGGGCAGAAGTCATTAATAGACATTTTTTCTGAAGAAGACATAAATGGTTAGCAGACACATGAAAGGATGTGTTAGTAACACTGACAATATTGGCTGATCCCCGGTGGGGTGTGGTAGGAAACACATTTTGGGAAAAACGAGATGAAGTTGTTTTTAGAAAGTACAACTAACTGGCGTTGATTGAGTGTCCATTTAGGATAGACATTGTTCTGAGTATTTGAATAATACAGAGAAAACATCCTTACCCTCAGGAATTTTCCAATCTAACTGGGTAAATGAGCCTTAATATATAAAGTAATAGAAGGCACTGTAAGATAGTCAAATTTTTGCATCTAGAGAATCTGTGAAAAGATATTTAGAAGATATTAAATTTATAAGATATTTAGAAGATATTCCTTATGTAGAAGGATATTCCTTATTTAGAAGATATTCCTTATTTATGGAATTAATGTTTTAAAAATTCCAAAATAATATTTTTGTGTGTGAAATTATAAAGTACTGTCATTATAACAACACTTTTGGGACATACAGAAAATATAGAGAAGAAAATGGATAGCACATATTTCCACCACCCAGATAAACCACAGCTAATATACTGCTGTATTCACCTTTAGTTTTCTCTCCATAAAGTGTATATAGCAGCAGTATATTACAGTGTCCACTTAAGAGCAAAATCACCAATACTAGGTGCTATCATTCTTTTTTTTTTTATTAAATTGATAGGTGAAAATCAATATTTTATTTTTGTTTTAATTTTCACCCCTGATTCTAAAGAGAATTGTTTTTATTCAAATATTCACCAGCTATTTGTATTTTTGTGAATAATTTGTGCAAATATCTTACACATTTTTAAGTGTCTATTGTCATATTCTTTGATGTTTTAAATCAAGACACATTTTGGGGATGCCTTTTGGCTCAGTAAATTAAGTGTCCACCTCTTGATTTTGGCTCAGGTCATGATCTCATGGTTTGTGAGATTAAACCGCAAACTGGGCTCCACACGCAGCAGGGACTCTGTTTGAAGATTCTCTCCCTCTGCCCCTCCCCCAACTCATGATGTCATTCTCTCTCTTTCTTTCTCAAGTAAATAATCTTTTTTTTAAAATACCAATTTAAAAAGTATTATCAATGAACTGTTAAAATTCCTAATGTGTTTTCTGCAGTTTCTGTGAAGGAACATCACACATGGCTAATTTTCACTTTATGTGCCATTTTATGACATAAAAACCATTAACCATCCTTATCTTTTTTGGCCATGAATCTTTATGTAGTTGTGACTGATTATACTCCCTTTTTGTCTATCATTCACTCAGAGAGGCAAAGTTATGTAAGTCATGCCACTTTCCCACCAAAGGCAGTTACATTATGTCATCCTAATGTTCCTCCTGGAACAGTGATGTCATCATTCAGTCCTTCATTCAAGAGCCATAATAAGGGACAGTGTTAAGCCCCTTCATTCTGTTTCATGTTATTAAATTTCTTACTTTCTTCCCTTTAAGAAAAGAACATACACTAACATTTAAATTATTTCCAAGTATCTCTTTTTGAGAATAAGAAGTCTGTCTGACCATGTCTTATGCTTCCATTCTACAATTTTTGTCACAGTCTTTTCATCACTGTGCTATCCTCTTGTTACTAAGGCATTTTATAGTGTATTCAAGCTGCTCTTATAGATCACCCAAAGTCTTGCTATTCTGTTGTGTGTTTGGGACTTTGAGGGAGTTTGTTTTGCTTTGTTTTGTTTTGTTGGTGAGGAAGTTTTGGACAAAGGATTTGTTAATTCAAATGCTTTGCTTTTCTAGTATAGCAAGATGTTTGTGTGATATAATTATGAAAGAGGCATGCCTTTCTTGACTAGCATAGGCTGCTGAGATATAGCATGGAAGATTATGTTGTTTAACCACTCAAGTTCAGGTTAAAGAAGTGGATTTGGCAACATATGTTGCTGACAGCGTCAGGGAAAGTATCTCATCTGAAACAGAGTGTGAATATTGTTTATATGATTTACAAGCTAGCTCTGCTTTTATAGGAAGTGAATTTCTTTGTTCTAACTTTTTTCAAAGAAGGATTTTACCCAGAAGGCCAGGCATAGCTATTCTGGTACATATGTTACACTGAAATATCCTCATAGCATTTCTAAAAATGTCTACATTGGGAAAAAATGCCATTTCAACATGAAGCATTACACAGCAGCAACAAAACCTGAATTGGAGACTATGGATGGGCCCTCTGGCTCAGCTGAGTTGGAAAAAAAAATTCACACTGCTGAAGTGGCAAAGCCTTCAACTTGATGTAATTTGTGAGGGATTGGTTTCTAGTGCACACCGTGGAGTAAGATAGTAGGTATTTATTTCTGCAATAAGTGATGTTAGGGACTTCTAAGGTCAGAGATCAGACATAAGCACTAAGAAAAATAGTCCCAGCATGGAGCTTAGGTGGAAGCTTAAGATAGCGTGTTTCTTCAAAATCATGTAACCACTGAGTTGGGAAAAAACTTAGATGCCCATTTGAACTTATCAGAATGCTGACCTATAGTATGGACTCCTTAACTATTTGTCTCATGACAGACTTAATAAATGGATGAATGCATAAAGACACCACATGTAAGAATCCCTACTACAGAGTTTCCTTCCAAGTAGTCAACCATCCTTTACCTGAATACCTCAAATGACAAGAAACTTATCGCTACCTGAGTAAACCATTCTAACTTTGAATAGCTCTGATTACTAGAAAGTTTGTCTTAATAAAACTAAATGAGTCTCCTTATGGCTTCCACCTATTTCTCCTATTGGTAATGCCTGGAGTTATGAAGAGTAAATCTAATTCTTTACTAGCCCTTAATATTTTGTAAAATTATCATTACCTTATTTTTCCCACTGCAACTTTTCTCCAGTCCTCATATTTATACCCATCTCAGTATCCTTCACATCGACATACTCTTCCAGATATGATTTGATACAAGTAAAGTAGGATTATAATATTTCTTGTTAAGAATAATAATAAATAGGGGGAGACAAGATGGCAGAGAAATAGGAGGAGGCGCTGTTTCAACCTGTCCCCTAAAGTGAGCTGATTACCTACCAAAGAACTCTGATCCCCCATGAAATCAGCCCAAGATTAGAATTATACACTTCTGGATCTCTGTGGGGGCAGAAGATGCCAGTGGGCAGGTAAAGCAGACTGGGAACATTAGACTGATATCAGAAGATAAACAGAAGGGGGAGGGAGCCACCAGAAGTGACCCATTGGAAAGTAATACCCCAATACGAGAGTGCCCTGTGATTGGGGACCAGCATTAACTTGGAGTCTGGTGGAAAGCACTCAAAAAGAGCAAAGGATTGTAGGAGGAAATTGGGGAATCAGCTGGTTAGGGACAGGGGCTTAAGCCTACCAACCCAGGACAGCCATTGCTGGCACTGAGCCAGAGAGAGTGCAGTGACGAAGCCAGGTCTTGTTCTCTGAGCTGTCAGTACACCTGAGAGCGTCCGGGTGGTGGTGCCCATGAGGGTGAGGGAGCAGAACCACAGCCTTCTGCACTCTCCACTCTCGAGCTGCACAACCAGAGTCTGAGTGGCACCGTACACACTCCCCTGAGAGAGGTGTGTGCAGGCGCCAGCCGGCATGAAAATCTCAGTGCGCTATCTCTGCTTGGGACCTCACTGACATTCTAGACCTGCCCTGACAGCCATGGCTAGTATTTCTCGTGGTTTTGGGTACATGCAGGAGTTCCTGTGACCCCAGAGACCGTGACTGGGAACATGCGCTGCCAGCGGTTGAGGGGGAATTTATGTGCTCTGGAGCACACAGAGGGGAAGAAACTGAGGCTTCTCTCTGAGAGAGAGGTCTGGATACAGTTTGCTTTCCTCTAAACCTCCAAAAACCACCAAAAGACACCAAAGGGAGAGAAAGCAAATAAACAAACAAACAAAAAAACCTCCAAAGAACAAAAGCCTGAAAAACCAGTTTCCTCAGAGCCCACCCCTTTGATGGGGGCAGGAGGACTTAACTCTAGGAATATTGCCTGAAAACCCATGTTGCAGGCCCTTCCCCCGGAAAGTCAACAACAACAAACAAACAAACAAACAAAAAGACAAGAGGACAACCTTCACTATTTCACAGATAAAACTTTTATTTTAATTCGTTCCCACTATTCTGGTTCTTTTAATTGTTTTTATATATATAACTTTTTAACCTATTTACCATCACAATGAGATGTTCAGTACATAAAATTCCATAATAACCTATTAACCTGAACTTTTTGATGCATATACCTGTGTTTTTCTTTTGCTTTTCTATTTTTTAATTTTTTAATTTTTTATTTCATTATTATTTTAAAAATATTCATATAGAGATAAGCTTCAAGGTAATCCCCTTTCCCCAATCAATGCTACTCCTATAGGTAAACCAGTTTTAATCCCCCTTTATCTTAGGAAAGTAGGGTCCTTTAACAAAGATATCAAGATACATCCAGGAAGAATCAAAATAACCTTCCACACCCACACTGAGAATTTATAACCACTCTCCCATCTTTTTCTTCTGTCAGTGTTTCTGTGTATTTGTTTTTGTCCTGGTAGTATATAAATCTTATACTTGAGGATCTTTTTCACTATGTTCTTTTTTTCCCTTTTATTTGTTTATTTTTTCTGTTGTCATCTACTTTTGTTGGTGTTTTTGTTTGTATGCTTCATAAATCTTACCTTGGGGGGCTGAGCCTTCTCTTTTATTTTATCTTTCCTTTTTTTTCCCTATCTCTCTCTCTCTTTCCTTTTCTTTTTTCTTTTCTTTTGGTGGGGACTCTCAATTGCTCAGAAGCGTTCCAGGGTGCACCTTGCCTGCACCACAGTCAATCCATTCAGCTACATATCCATTCAGCCATCTCTCACCAAATTGACTAGGAGGAGGAATGCCCAACGGAAGAAAAATTCAGAGACTGGACCTTCTGCATCAGAGATATTGGATATGGACATAGACAGTATGTCGGAAAGGGAATTCAGGCTAACAATTACCCAGGCAATAGCTAGGTTGGAGAAAGCCCTGGATGACAAAATGGAATTGATTAGGGCAGAAGTGAAAGCTACCAGGGATGACGTTCACAATGTTCTTAGTGAGTTCCAATCTAATCTAAATTCTCTAAAACCTAGGGTAACTGAGACAGAAGATAGAATTAGTCATCTGGAGGACAAACAGATAGAGAGAAAGAATCAGGAGGAAGCCTGGAACAAACAGCTTAGATGCCACAAAAACAGAATTAGGGAAATAAATGACGCCATAAAATGTTCCAACGTCAGAATTATTGGAATCCCTGAGGGGGAGGAGAAAGAAAGAAGACTAGAAAATATAGTTGAACAAATTCCCCATGAAAATTTTCCCAATCTCGTGAATGGAACCAGCGTTCATGTACTAGAGGCAGAAAGGTATCTCCCCAAGATCACAGAATCTAGAAAGACCTCCTGACACCTGATAGTGAAAATGATGAATCATAATTGTAGAAAGGAGCTCTTAAAAGCATCTAGGGCAAAGAAATTCCTTATGTACAGAGGAACACCCATCAGAATAACGTCAGACCTGTCCACAGAAACCTGGCAAGCCAGAAAGGGCTGGCAATATATATTCAGGACACTAAATGAGAAGAACATGCAGCCAAGAATACTTTACCCAACAAGACTGACATTCAAAATGGATGGAGAGATAAAGAGTTTCCAAGACCGGCAAGGCTTCAAAGAGAATGCGACCACCAAGCATTAAGGGGGATCCTATAAAAGGGGAAAAAACCCAAGAATATCATTGAATAGAAATATATGGAGACAATCTACAGAAAGAAAGACTTCAAAGGTAACAGGATGTCAATAAAGACGTATCTATCAATAATCACTCTCAATGTGAATGGTCTAAATGCACCCATAAAATGACACAGGATTGCAGATTGGATAAAATGACAGGACCCATCCAAATGTTGTCTGCAAGAGACCCACTTTGAACCTAAGGATACACACAGACTGGAAGTGAAGGGATGGAGAAGCATCCTTCATGCCAATGGGCCTCAAAAGAAGGACGGGGTAGTGATTCTCATATCAGATAAATTAGATTTTAAACTAAAGACTGTAGTCAGAGATACAGAAGGACACGACATCATTCTTAAAGGGACTATCCACCAAGATGATCTAACAACTGTAAATATTTATGCCCCCAATATGGGAGCAGCCAATTACATAAGAAAACTATTAATCAACTTAAAGAGTCATATCGATATGAATACATTTATACTAGGAGATCTCAAGACTCCTCTCTCAGTAACAGACAGATCATCCAAGCAGAAAATCAATAAAGAAATAAGAGCATTGAATGAAATATTGGACCAGATGGACTTCATAGATATATACAGAACATTCTACCTTAAAACAACAGAATACTCATTCTTCTCAAGTGCACATGGAACCTTCTCCAGAATAGACCACATACTGGGTCACAAATCAGGGCTCAACCAATACCAGAAGACTGAGATTATTCCCTGCATATTCTCAGATCACAATGCTTTGAAACTGGAGCTCAACCACAAGGAAAAGTTTGGAAGGAACTCAAACACCTGGAAGCTAAAGACCACCTTGCTTAAGAATGCTGGATCAACCAGGAGATCAAAGAAGAACTTAAACAATTCATGGAAACCAATGAGAATGAAGACACGTCGGTCCAAAACCTATGGGATACAGCAAAGGCGGCCCTAGGGGCAATACAAAGCCATCCAAGCTTCCCTCAAAAAAAATTGAAAAATCCAGAATACACCAGCTATCTCTACACCTTAAAGAACTGGAGAATCAACAAAAAAATCAAGCCAACCCCACACACACAAGAAGGGAAAGAATCAAGATTAGAGCAGAGATCAATGAGGTAGAAACTAGAGATATAGTAGAATGCATCAATGAAACTAGAAGCTGGTTTTATGAAACAATCAATAAGATCAATAAAGCATTGGCCAAACTAATCCAAAAGAAAAGAAATCAGGCTCAAATTAATAAAATTATGAACAAAAAGGGAGAGATCACAACTAACACCAAGGAAAAAGAAATAATCATCAGAAATTATTATCAACAGTTATATGCCAACAAGTTAAGCAACCTAGATGAAATGGATGCATTCCTGGAAAACTATAAACCTCCAAAATTGAACCAAGAAGAAATTGACAACCTGAGTAGACCAATATCCAGTAACGAGATTGAAGCAGTTATCATAAACCTCCCAAAAAACAAGAGCCCAGGACCTGACAGATTCCCTGGGTAATTCTACCAAACTTTCAAAGAAGAAATAACACCTATTCTCTTTGAAGCTGTTTCAAAAAATTGAAGCAGAAGGAAAACTTCCAGACTCTTTTTATGTAGCCAGCATTACCTTGATCTCCAAACCAGGCAAAGACACCACCCAAAATGAGAATTTCAGACCAGTATCCGCAATGAATATGATTGCTAATATTCTTAACAAGATCCTAGCAAATAGGATCCTGCAGCACATTAAAAAGATTATCCACCATGATCAGGTGGGATTCATCCCTGGGTTTTAGGGATGCTTCAACATTTGTAAATCAATCAATATGATAAAACAAATCAAAAGAGAAGAGAGAAGAACCACATGGTCCTCTCAATTGATGCAGAATAAGCATTTGACAAAATCCAGCATCCATTCCTGATTAAAATGTTTCAAAGTATAGGCATGGAGGGAACATTCCTCAACTTCATAAAACCTATCTATGAAAAACCACAGCAAATATCATCCTCAATGGGAAAAAGCTCACAGCCTTCCCGCTGAGATCAGGAACACAACAAGGATGCCCATTCTCACCGCTCTTGTTCAACATAGTATTAGAAGTCCTCGGAAAAGCAATCAGACAACAACAAGAAATAAAAGGTATCCAAATTGGCAATGAAGAAGTCAAACTCTCTCTCTTCACAGATGACATGATACTTTATATGGAAAACCCAAAAGACTCCACCCCCAAACTACTAAAACTCATACAGCAATTCAGTAACGTGGCAGGATACAAAGTCAATGTACAGAAATCAGTGGCTTTCTTATACACTAACAATGAAAACACAGAAAGTGAAATTAGAGAATTGATTCCATTTACTATAGCATCACAAACCATAAGATACCTGGGAATAAACCTAACCGAAGAGGTAGAGGTTCTGTACTCGAGGAACTACAGAACACTCATGAAAGGAGTCAAAGAAGGCAGAAAAAGATGGAAGACCATTCCATGCTCTGGGATCGGAAGAATAAACATTGTTAAAATGTCTATACTGCCTAGACCAATCTATACTTTTAATGGCATTCCAATCAAAATTCCACCGGTATTTTTCAAAGAGCTGGAGCAAATAATCCTAAAATTTATATGGAATCAGAAGAGACCGTGAATTGCTAAGAAAATATTCAAAAACGAAAACAAAACTGGGGGCATCACGATACTTGATTTCAAGCTTTACTACAAAGCTGTGATCACCAAGACAGCATGGTACTGGCATCAAAAGAGACACATAGACCAGTGGAACAGAGTAGAGAGCCCAGATATGGACCCTCAACTCTATGGTCAAATAATTTTCGACAAAGCAGGAAAAAATATACAGTGGAAAAAAGACAGTCTCTTCAATAAATGGTGCTGGGAAAATTGGACAGCTATCTGTAGAAGAATGAAACTCGACCATTCTCTTACACCATACACAAAGATAAAATTGAAAAAGATAAAAGACCTTAATGTGAGACAGGAATCCATCAGAATCCTAGAGGAGAACATAGGCAGTAACCTCTTTGATATCAGCCACAGCAACTTCTTTCAAGATATGCCTCCAAAGGCAAAGGAAACAAAAGCAAAAATGAACTTTTGGGACTTCATCAAGATCAAAAGCTTCTGCACAGCAAAGGAGACAGTCAACAAAACAAAGAGGCAACCCA